>CM038228.1:86185325-86462144 GCA_021442155.1 Cymbidium sinense
TCAAAATCATTAACTGATTAATATTCAGAAGATACATTAAAGATTATAATATTGTTTGATTGCATATTAATTTCGAATCAATCATTAGGCTTAGGTTGATTGATAGTAAATATTTTTTTTAATTGTGTGATTAGATATGAATAATTAAGTTTTTATTGAAAGATATAAGTAAACATTAACTTTTACTCTACCGTTTAATTCAAAGAATTATTTTGTTGAAATAAGTAGGTGGAGTTTTGATTGGATACTGCTCATCTCCAAATAGAATTGTTGTCACGGTTTCTATGATTGATTTGAAGTAACGGAGAGAACACGTATATGTTATTGCACTACGTGATTCTGTGTTCGGTAGATTATTTATTTATTTTTTCAATAGATATTATCATTTCATATCTTTATGAGTAGTCATTTATGATTAATCTATGCTTTTTTCAATCATGTCTCCTACTATCGCAAGAAGAAGAATCAAGGAAGTTTTCAGCCGCTTATCAATCACGTTAAGAGGTGGTATTGGACTACGTGATTCTGTGTTTGATAGACTTTCCTTAACATATGAATATATCAATCAATATTTTTTTTATAATGTTTTTAAAATATAGAAATACATCCAACTTGATTTTTGCAATATTTATTATTTTTATTTTAAATTTTTTTTTGGCTCTTCTGATGACTTCAAATCGCTCATGAAAATGAGAGTTCGATCTTATCTTTGAAAAAAAAAATTCACTAAATTGAATCGTGGGATACTTTTTAGTTTGAAAGATTATTAAATACGGAATTTAAATAATTTTATATTTCAATCTTAATAATACAATGTTATATGATATTCAGTAATATATAATTATTATGTTAATTATGAAGTATTATATAATATTATATATAAATATTATATTAATTATATAATAATATATAATATTTTATAGTCATTATATAATATTTTTATTTAATATGTAATAGCTATGTATTAGGTGGATGTCACTTGATATTATTATTAAAAAAAATTATTTTAGAAAATGTTGCATCAAATATCCTCATACAAAATAATAATAGCTTTTAAAATCTTTAAGTTTATTTTAAAAAATATATTATATAAGAATAAATAATATTTTATTAAATTTTAAATAATTCTAAAAACTTCAAAATTTACTCGTTGGTAAATCTTGCAGCTGGTAGCCGGACTACTGGGCGTCGAATCAGCACAAGACGCGGTGATCCGCACGCTGCTTTACAAGCAGTCGGAGACTAAGGTACAGCCCTACGGCATATCCGTCGGAGACTTCACCGACAAGATCTCCGTTCTGCGGAACAAGCTCGGCGGCGACGGCGTAAAGGACGAGGGGATTGTGGTGCCGCCGAAACTTGGTGCAGAAGGGAAGATTTCGGGCAACGTAATCGCCGGCGACGTGTACTCGGTCGCGTATTCCCGGACGCCGGAGGAGATACTGAGGATTGTGTACGGCCAAGGGAACGAGAGTAAGCCAGGCGGGTTCTTTCCTAAGGGAGCTGATGGCAGGATTGCGAGGTCGTTTCTTGGGAAGGTGAAGGAGTAGGTTGCGTGCTTGTCCGGGGATCTCCATGCATTGTTCATCTGTTTTACTGTGTGTGTGTTTATAATTTGAATGTAAAAAAATGATGTATAAGTTGATCCCAGCTATAATAATAATTTTGAAGATATCTATTAGCTAAAATAGCAGATAAGTATATAAAGTAGTGATTAGAGGATGAAATATAAATTATATAAAAGGTGAAAGGAAAGATGAAAACAGCAAGCACACAAATTTTATGAATTTAAATATTTAATAACTAAAATTTGATATTCACAAATATAGAATTTTATACTTTCATAAGGGTGCGTTTCACTTAAAAAAATTAATGATGAATGTTTTAATATAATATTAAATATTTACTTTTAGTTATGTAAATATTTAAGTTTATTAGATATGTAAATATATTGCATTTATGTGTTATATATATATATATATATATATATATATATATATATATATATATATATATATATATATACTCTAAAGTATTTAGTTAAATGAAAATGGGTTTATTGTATTTGACTATATGTATGCAAGAACAATTTATAAGACAAAATCTTTGATTGAAAATATAAAATAGTTAAATAATAATTTTGAATAACTTGCTATTTATTAATAGATGACAATCATCACTCATTTTTTTCTTTAAAATAAAATTATTTTTCATATATTTATGATCAAATGTTGCACACTTGCGGATTTTTCTTACAAAGCTGCAGCCATTGTCATATATTTTTTTACAATATATTATATTCATATAAACTGATGATTATATTTTTTTCCTAGAAGAAGAATCTTTAACTTTAAAAAGCTAGTGGTGAAAATAAAGATGACATTTGTAAAAAAAAATTAAAATCCAGTCATAGTATAATAATGTCAATGAATGACAATGAATATGAGTTTTCATGACAATAAAAGTGTTAAATTTTAATTCTCTATCTTTAATTATTTTGTAAATTAAATTAATTACGTGAGAGTATCTAAATATAAAAAAAAGATATGAGATCAAATTTAGGAAGGATTTCATCAATCATGTAATAATTATGAATTCTTTAATAAAAAGCCTAGGAAAACCATCAAAGAATTGCATAATAGATTCATCAAGATAATTATTGGTTTATATTCGATAGACAAAGAGTATTCTAACTAAAAAAATATATATAAACAAGGCTCTAAGTTACAAATTCATTGTACCATAATGATTATAATAATAAAGGCCAAGGTTTTTTTAAAATATTCTATTTATTTATTTTTTTGGCTAGTTATTATGAGTGAATAATAGGTCAAAGAAATAAAAATGATTCATCAAAGAGGAAGGAAATATAAATTGTCCAAAAGTCATGATATAAAAGAAAGGAAAAGTGTAAGATACTTTAACCTAGTGGTTGAGAGCTTTAGTTTTTACCAAGAGGTCTTGAGTTTAAATCTTTGCACATGCATTATTTTATGTGAGTTTAGGTTAAATTCTCTCAAATATCCTAATAAAAAAATGAAGAAATCTTATATTAAGGATGAGATTGCTTTGATGACAAAAAACTTCAACTCTAGAGAAAGTAAAGAAATGATGACAGAAGAAATAAGGATAAAAGCTAGAGTTTTATTAAAAATGATTCTAAAAAAGTTATTTATTTTAATAATAAAAAATTTGTTCACCAAATGTCGGATTGTCTCAATAATTATAGCAATAATAAATGTGCAAAGAATGATTATAAAAGGAATAAGAGAAGAAGATTCAAGAAAACCTTAAAATTATGGATAAATTTTGAATCATCTGCTTAATGGCATTGGATGGCCAAGAAAAACTTGAAAGATAAAAAAAATTGACATACCAACCATCCATTTCTTTTAAATTTATAAAATTAGACGTCCTCTTTATTTTATTAAACTGCCGAATTCATGTATTTGATTGTGAGACAATCAAATCATTTGAAATAGTACAAAAATAAATAACATGCGATGGGTTTTGTTAAGAATTTCAATATTTTGGTGATAAGTTGAAATTTTGAGCTATGAAGATGTTTAATTTATAAATATATAAGAATTAGGTGATGTGTATGTAAAATATTGTTGACAATGAACTTGAATATGAAGTATTGGTTTGGATGGTAAATAATATACATGGGAGTATCTAAATAAGACAAATAATTTTAAAGACAGATTATTTTGATTAAATGATTATTTTCCATCAACAAAGTATATATGATTATGCTTATACCAACATAAAATATGATGAAATGGTTGCCCATTACTCAATTAAAAAGAAAAATTTTCATTGTGCAAGAATAGAAATTAAGTTTGCAAATATTAAGCATCTAGTACACATCATCATACATTAATAATAATTAAAGGAATGTTTCACATCCACAGTTTACACATCAACCTAACATGCCATCATTGATCTATAATTATTGTAATAAGATTGGACATATCTCTCACATTTATGTGTTTAGATAAATAAATATATATTTTTTATTTATTTTGTTACCTGTGCATTCACGTACAATGCATATAATATAAAGTGACCAAACTTATTTTAAGAACCAAAAATTAGGTCTTGATTTGATTTTTGATTTTTGATTTTTGATTTATAGATATTCCTATACAGTAGAATCGATGTGGCATATGGTACTTAAATAATGATTTCTCAAACTATGATTGGAGATTAAATCAAGTTTGCAATGATAGAATTAAAAGTACTGAAAGCGATGACACAACAAAATGATAGTCAATATTTTATCGTTAAAATCCTTTCTTTTCAGTTGAAACGTCCTCTTAATCTATGAATTAAAGCAAAATATTTTATGTATAAATCAACTTTGTAATAAAAGTTTTGAAATAACATTTATCATCTTCATAAAGCTAAGTGACAAGATACTTCTGAACATATTTTTATTTGTTGAAATATTTACAGAATTAGTATGGATGTTAACAATGAAAATAGTCCAATTAAATATTTAAGAACTTATTTAAATGAATCGTGGTTAAGGCATAAAATACATTGTCATTGATATACAAAATTCCTCTTCAGCGAAGATCTCAATAAACTTCTCAACACTTAAAATCATTTGTTGAGATCAGTTAAATTAAAATCTCAATATGGAGTGTTTATAGTCAAATTGATTCGGTTCTAACAAGCGAAGATCTTACAATTCGACTTATTTTGGCATTCAAATATTTAAAATTCAAATGATCAAAGGATCTTGTACGTCCGTAGTGGGTATTGCTTTTATGTATTCTGAAGAACTCCATCATAAATATTCATATATAGAGAGAGCTCTAAAGATCCTCCAGCACAATCGTTTGCCACTTCGTCAACCATGTACTGTTGATCCTGCCTCTCATCAATTTCTAAAATTGTTCGCATTTATAATTGTTGCATTTCTCCGTGATGGCTATTCTCTTCACCTCATCTTCTTCTTACAAGTTTGACGTTGTCACAGCTATTCCTTTCTCTATCATGGAATTTAAAGATCTATCTCAAACGGTATATGAAAGCTTTTTTACATTTTCCTCTTTTAGATTTTCACGTAAAATTCAGTTTTATTGTTCACACTTATAGTATTTGGATTTCATAAACTAAGGTAAAACTTTTCTCTATTTTGGTTTTCATAGCATCATGAAAGCATACACACATTTAAAAATATTTTAAAATTAGAATTTGTTAAAGGAATAACTAAATTAGAATACATAAATGATCATATTTGTGCAAGCAAACTAAACTATTGTTTAAATCACTTAAGATTTACTTATATCGAACTAATTTATACAACAAGTTTTTAAAATTTAAAATTATTCATGATATCGCTAGGTTTATTTGGGTGAAGTTTAATTTACATAAGAATCATCATTTTATAAGTTTAGAATGGTTGGTTTATGGATTCGAAAGAGTTAGATTATTTGATTTTCACCATTCATGGTGATCATGAAAGTGAATTTAAAAATCAAAATTTTATAATTTTTTTGTAAAAGAATTAAATTGGCTATAATATTTTCTCTTAAAACACCTCAATAGAATAATATAGTTGAAAGAAAAACTAATGACCTTGGTAAAGGCAACCGATGTAATGTTAAGAGAATATAAAGTAACTAAATATCTTTAAGCTAAGGTCATAAATACTACATGTAATCTATCATGATAAAATTCAACCTATATTTAATAAGAAAATATATGAATTACTTAAGGATAAAAACATTATAAATGTCTTTTACATATTTTTATTTTTATTTCTAATAAAAAGAAAACTATTTTATGTAAATTTGAACCTAAGTTAAATGAGATAATATTTTTAGGATATTCATCATCAAGAAAAACTTATAGGGTATTTAACAAAAGAGCATTAATAATTGAAGAATTCATGCATTTATCTGATAAGTCTAATTTTGAAAACCAAGATCGAAAGGATGATTTAAAAGGTGTTGTTTAATATTTAGTAAGTTAGAAATCAAAGAAGTTGAAAATAATAATTTTCCTAATGACAAAAATATTATGAGAATCACATTAAAGAAATTTTTTTTGAAAATGTTATGACTATAAGTCCAGAACTATAATTATAAATGAGATTGATCATACCAAGTATATTTAGTAGTAAACCTTATGTATTTTGAAAAGCTTCATTAGTTTAAGAAAGCTAGTTTATTAGTTTACTAAACTAATAAACCAATATGTTTAGGTCTTAAGGTGAGATAGGAGGACGTTACCTTCTTTTTCATCAAACCAAGTATATTTGAGAACTCATTATAAAATTGACAAGAAACTATTCAAGGATGTAAGAACAACCACAAGCTAGAAATATTTATAAATGTTATGTTTTATATAGGCGTGGTAAGTCTTATGTTTTGCATTTCTGCTAGCAAAATTGCCATCATGTTTAATGATTGCATCTGTGCTACATTCCAAACTAATCCTAAGGAGTAATACTTCATAACAATTAAACATAAGCTTGATATCCAATCACTAATCCTACCATGACTATTTAGACAAGGGATTTTTCAATCTCAGACTTAAAGTTTATTCGTTGCAAGATCTCACACATCAAGACCCACCAAGTCATTAGTAACTCATTGATTATTTAATTTTGTAAAAAATAAATTTTAGTTATACTATGCATTTTTTTTTAGACAAATATATTATAACTTGAAGATATATTACTTGTATTGTAAAGCTTTTTACTTAATCTATAAGATACAAGTAAAATATCTTTAAGTTGTAATATATTGCCTAAAAAATGAATAGTACAATTAAAATTTATTCCTTACAAGATTAAATAATCAATGAGTAATAATAATTCATAATTATATATATATATATATATATATATATATATATATATATATATATATATATATATATATATATATATATATATTTGTGTGTGTGTGTGTGCAATTGTGATAACACTAATTCCAAATGTCTAACTAAAAATTCAATTCATCAGTGTGACATAAAACACAGATATTTGACATCACTTCACAAGAGAACATGTTTTGAAGAGCTACATAAATATTAAATTTATAAATCTAGAGTACCAAGTCGCACACATTCTTATCAAGTCATTCAGTTTTGATAACTTTGTTATATGCATACTCAACTAGGCATACTTGCTTCTATACTTAGCTTTAATTTATTAAATTTATTGTGTTTAATTAATTTACAAAATTGATGCTCTAATATATATTTTTTTTGGGAACCCCATATAGGGAAATTTTATTACTAAAAAAAAGGGTTACAAGGTCCTTAAGAGGGGATAAACTCAGAAACTACCACTCAAAGAGCTACAAACATTCTAGAGAGTGAATCCCCTGACTAAGTACAACCCACACAATAAAAATAAAAAGAAACTACCAAGGAAAGCAAAAGATACACAAGAGCAAAAGCAAGGCTAATAACAACAATGTTGAAATTTGAAAGAAGTTTATACCTCAAAGAAATGACTTGCAGAAAGAACACGAATCTGCAAACATCTAGAGAAAAAGTTTAGTTAAAATGATATGGGTTAGATCGATTGGAAGAAACATAAACTGAGAAAAGAGTTATAGAAAAAGCTCAGGCACATTCACACCAACTTGGGGCAGCCACAACCATGTGCATTCAAAACCAAAGGAAGGGATACATCATACGTGCTACTACCAACCAAAGAATGGGTGAACTCAACCATCCATCATAGCCTACAAACCTGGGGAGACAATCCATCCATTGGAAGAGAGTCGTGTGGCCCAAACGAACAGTAAAGCAAGCATTGAAGGTGAGGGGATATAATCTCAAGCATTGAAGGAAGAGCACAATGCCAAACAAGAGAAAATTTAACCTATATATTAGGACAAGAAAAGCTATCCACAAGTTGGAGCTACAAATTAGATTGGAAAACAACCAGAAGAAGCCACCAAGGGGATACATAAAAAGTGCATGAAATACAAAAAAATGAAACAATAGCGACATAACCCAAATAGAGCATAAAATAATCCAATGACTAGTTAGCGGACCAAATGCCATTCAATAAGTGAGGGGACAAAAGCAACACCGCCTAAGATGGGAGGCTAGCCTACCCACCAACATTGAAACAACCGGATAAAATAAATTTAAAAGTTTCTAATAAGGAAAAGTCTAAATTCCCTCATAAGAAGGAAGGAATATTATTATTGGAGAATAAATTCTCAGGAGAGGATTTTGCACCCCAATTAGCAAGGAAATCAGCACAGGAATTACCTTCCCGATAGGTATGAGAAATATGGTAATCAAGGGTGGCAAGAAGCCTC
Source organism: Cymbidium sinense (assembly GCA_021442155.1). NCBI lineage: Eukaryota > Viridiplantae > Streptophyta > Magnoliopsida > Asparagales > Orchidaceae > Cymbidium > Cymbidium sinense. The sequence goes on from CM038228.1 coordinate 86,193,626, forward strand.
CTCGTGTGGTTAAGTAAATAGAAAACTTCAGTGTTGCCATGAGCTCCCGATTTTAATAATTCCAAGAGGAGGAGAGCATCAATTTCAAACCAAATTTTCTTGAATCCTTTTTGAATGCAGACAAAAATTCCATAGTGAAGACCATAAATCTCAGCAAAAAGAATAGAATAGGGTCTTAGAGGAACAACAAATGCGGCGATCACCTTTCCTCTATAATCTCTTAAAATCCCTCCACAATCATAAAGGCCATTAGAAATTGATCCATCAGTGTTGACCTTAATGACATGATAATTAGGCTTTATCCAATATATAATTTTATGAATATACTCAAACTCAGAAGAGGGGAGATTAATCCCATGTTTAAAGCCAAATGTTTAAATCCTTTGAAGCTAGAGGGAGTAAGAATTGGCTTTATAAAGAGATGTAATTTACATTTAGTTTCAATATCTTGTGAAATTTCATGAATGCCATGATGTTTAGCATCATTTCTTTCCCACCGATATACCACAAGAGTAGTAGCTACCACACCTTTGACATGACCCTTGAATAAGAAAGAAAATTTTTAAGAAGTTGCGGGATAGAGAGGGATCCATCAAGAGGAGAGTATTTAACATCTTCATACCATCTCCAAACCTTAGCAACATAGGCCATTCATGAAGACATGATCCAGGTTTCAATGTAAAAGCAACATTGGAATTTGGAGGGAAGATGGAAACCTTTGTTAAGGAGAGAGGCATCAACAGGAATGTAGTGCTTTAGAATATGCCAAGTTAGAGCTGAGAAAGAGGAAGGGATAGAATTACTCCAAATTTTAGTAAAAAATAATTATTCTTGAGTTTTAAGTTTGAAAGCATGCCAAACATCCTTGAGAATAAAATCTCCAGAGGAGGAATTTTTAAATAGGATTTGGTCAGATTTATTAGATGTTGGATTAATATTAAAGATTTTGTTAACGATCCAATTAGGACATTGGAAATTAATTGAGCTACATCCCAAGTATTATGCATAATGAAATAACTAACCTTAAACCTCTCAGTAGAATGAGTATTTAGTAAAGAGTCAATAGAACCCAAACCTAGCCAATTATCTTGCCAAAGAAGGATGATCCCAATTCATATCCAGGAGATCAGATTCTCAACAACCCACTTGATATTACAAAGTCTTCTCACAGAAGAATCCCAGTTTGAAAGGACAAATGAGGGGGTGTTTCCCCTTATAGTATTTGGCGAGCATAAATTGTGACCAGTAGCTATGATTGCTCCTAAGATTCCACCACATTTTGTATGAGAAGCATTTAATGGAGTCTTCTAAAGTTTTGCATCCTAAACCACCTTCATTCAAAGGCCCACAACAGTTGTGCCAGCTAGCCCATTGTATTTTTTGGAAGATGAGGTAGATCCCCAAAAGAATTTGTTAATAAGTCTGTTAATCTTTTTAATGATAGATGTGGTAGGCACAATAGTGGATAGCAGATAGAAAGGCAATGAGCAAAGAATACTTTTGATCAGGATAAGTCTAGCGCCAAAGGAAAGTAAATGGAACTCCTAAGAAGAAGTTTTCTTATATATATTTTTGAATAACATCATCAAAGAGGGAAGATCTTTTCATTCCACAATATAAAGGAGTACCCAAGTACTTAATGGGCAAAATTTGATGAGCAAATCCCGTAATGTTCTTAATGGCATTGATCCTAGATGATGAAATCGACGGACTAGCAATAAAATAACTTTTGTAGAGTTAATCTTCAAGCCACTTTCCCTTCCAAACAAAGTAAGGAATTTACATAACTTTTTAATATAACGGGTAGATCCATTGCAGAATATTATGAAATCATCAGCAAAGCTAAGGTGGGAGATGGGAAAATCACCCTTAGTTTTATATAACATGGTAGGCATTTTACAAAACATATGCTCAAGGCTTCTAGAGATATTCCTTTGCAATAATGAAAGAGCAGGAAAAGGGATCCCTTGCCTTATCCCATGGGAGGAAGAGAAGAAAGCCATGGACCTTGCCATTAATAAGTAATGAAAACCAAGAGTTCTCAATACCATTCTTAATTAGTGTAATAAATTGATTGGAAAATCCAAAAGAGTTAGAATTTTATAAAGAAAAGTCAACCAATGTTATCATAAGCTTTGGAAATGTCCAACTTAAAATTAGGTTACCACAACGAACCTTAGCATTTAAATCATGAACAATTTTTTGGGCTAACAGAACATTATCAGAGATAGATCGACCTTTGACAAAACTAATTTAGTTATGGGAGATAATTTTAGGTAGAAAAATGCTTAGTCTTTTGGCCATAATCTTAGAGATGAGCTTATTAAAAAGGGCGCAAAGACTAATAAGCCTAAAATGGCTCCAAAGTTGAGGGTTATCTATTTTAGGGATTAGGACAATGGAAGTGCTAGAAAAGTATTTGGGAGGGTACTCCCTTTAAAAAGTCCAAAATAACTTTAATCAAATCTTCTTTGATAATATACCAGCACTTTTGAAAAAATAAGGTATTAAAGCCATCAGGGCCAGCCACCAAATCTGTATTCATATTCTGTAAAGTGGAAGCTATTTCAGACTCAGAGGGTAATAAAGTAAGCATATTGTTATCTTCATCAAAAATGATCTTAGAGATAACTTCAGGCCGTGATAACTCATCATAATTCACATTTTTATTAAGGATCTCAGTAAAGAAAGAGATACCAGAATCAACAAGCTCCTTATTATCAGTACACCAGCTATCATCATTAGTTTTAATTTTTTTAATGTGGTTGAGAGCCTTTTTCTTTTTAACCATTGCATGAAAATATTTGGTATTTCTATCTCCATCAGATATCCATTTTAAAGAAGATTTTTGCCTCCAATAGGTCTCCTCCATGTTTTGGTAACATGTTAACCTATCTTTAGCTTGGTTTAATAGGATAATTTTGGAAGGGTCATTAATGGAAGCATCTTCTAAAACTATAACCTCATGTTCTAATTCTTTGATGTTAGTAAAAGATTTTGAAGCGGTGTTTGTTCCACCATTTGAGGAATTACTTAAGCCTTTTTAATTTAATCCATAATCTCGTCATCCCTACAATAGAATCATCAGGATGGAGAGGATCACCCCAATTACTAGCAACCAACACCAAAAATCTATCATCCATAAGCCACATATTTTGAAATCGAGAATATGAGAAAAGGGGGGTATCCACACTAACCTTAACAGAGATGAGCAAAAGAGAATGGGATAAGGTTCCAAGATGTTCAATAGAAGTAGTAGGAAAAAAATTGATCCATAGATTGTTAAATAGAATCCTATCTAATCTTTGCCATAGTCTGTGATTATTCCAAGTGAAATGAGATCCAATAAAACCAATATTGATAAGGTGACAATCTAGGATCATGTTATTGAAATCCTCCATGGAGAATAGGTTAGGTGCATTACCACCAACTCGTTAAGAGGAAGAATGTTAAAGTCCCCACTCACAAACTAGGGAACATTGATCGAGGAAGAGAAGTTAACCAGATCTTCCCACAGGATCCTTCTACCATACCTATTGCAAGAGGCATGGACGAAGGATCCAAAGCAACACCAGTTATCAAAGGTGATTTTAACATTGACAACCTGGTGTAAATCCTGCATAACATGTAAAACAAAAGGACTTTTCCAGAAAATCTAAATTTTATTACTTGAGTTAGCAAAGAAATTATCAAAACCAATCATTCTAGCAACAAAATTAATGTTAGAGGTAGGATAAAGGGTTCTAAAATGGACAATAAAGAAATATTATGGGTCCAAACTAAATTACTAATTCTGTTGCAAATAGAGAGGGAATTAATCCCTCTCGCATTCCAAATGAGGAAAGAGATCATTTATTTTTGATAAGAGGAGCCAGATCTAGTAACTCTTGCAAAGCTAGGAAATTTAGATTTAGAGGATTTATTTTTCTTTTTTATAACTGTCTAAAAATTATTGGCCATATCCACAGCCTCATCATCAGATAAAGAATGATCAGTAAAATGCTTGGTGAGAAGAGGCGCCTGGGGGTTGTAGGCCATTTCACCTTCTTCCAATCCATTGATATGATGTAAGGTCGAATTTCGAATTAGGTCAAGGTTAGAAGAAGAAGCACAAGAGGGATTAGAAGTGGGCAAAATACAAATAACTAAATCAAGAGTAGAAACTATCTCTAAATATTACACATCTGCCAATCCTACAAGATCATTCACTTGACCTTTAGTTAATGGTGAAATAGAGGTAGGGATATTTGCATTAGTTAGAATCAGAACCATAGGGGAATCGCATTAGTAACATTAATGCCAATATTATTACATTGTAAGTGATTTCCATTAGAAGGAACCATCATTATTAGCGTGCCAACTGCAAATGGTCAAGCGTACCAGTGGGTTGGGAGATAGGAATCTCAAGGAAATGACCGTCAGATATCGATACGGGTGTATTAGTGGCCATAACATTTTGTGGTTCAATCAAAGGAGCCTTAATAAATGGAGCACCTTTGGAGGGTACAATAATATTTTTCTTTAAGTGTGGGTGAACCACAAAACATTCAGCAAATCCATGCCCATGAATTTTACAGTGAGAACGAAATACAGAAAAATTTTCAAATACCACTTTTTGTAAATAACCATATTTTTCTGATCCTAACTAAATTTCCTTAGGATATTTTTTAGTTATATCCAATCAACAGTATCAGACATAAGGTCTAGTGTTAGAAGCGGTCCGTCCAATTAAAGAACAAACAACAGAAAGAGAAATTCCAGATTAAAGAAATGCACGCGAAGGTTGGGAATGGACAACCAGACATGAACAATAGGAGACTCCTCCTTAATGTCAAAAAAAGGTGTCCATTTCAAAAAATGCATCTGATAGTTAAAAACAAAATATGAACATCTAGAAAAAACTTGGGAGTAATCCAGATCATTAGAAAGCTGAATCAGAACATGCTGCGAATCAATAAATCAAATAGAAAACACACCAAAGAGTTTAAGACTATCAAAAAACGATCTAATGTTATCCATAGAAGGACGTCACAACACAAATTTACCAACCAGTGTAAATTCAAAAGGCTTAACAAGCTTTTTCATCATCGAATTTGCACACATGATCGCGGTTACACCCCGAAAAGATATAGATAAAAGCTCAAGTGACTCACCTGTGTTTTTTTCCTTTCCCGCAAGAACATCTTTGAAGGATTTAGATGCCATGGAGTGATTTGAGCAGATTCGATGGTTCAGAATTTAACCCGTAAGAGAGGAGGCGGTTTCCCAGCCGTCAAGTCCATAATCGCAAGATTGCATTTCAAACAAATCAAAATCGAGACTATTGAGAAGAAAGAGTGATCAGGAAGCCACATGAAGAAAGGGGAAAAGGAAATCACTAGGGGTAAAAACAACCAGAAAGTTGAAACTGATAGTGGGTAGTAAGGGCAGAATCATTGCAGAATAGAGCGGAGGTAAGAGTCATGAAACTAACAGAAGTAAAGGGCTTCATATAAAATTAAGTGCAAGCCAAGATAAGAAAAATAGATGTTAACATATCGTAAAGGCTCCAATAGTAAAGTTAACCAATACAAAAAATATTCAAAAATAACCACAATAGCTCTCAATACCAGATTGGGAGAAGAGCAAGCACCAACCAGTAGTTTAGAGACACAGGCAGCCCGACACCATAGAATAAGGGAAAAATTAGAAAATAAAGAACCCAAATATTTGGGGTTACAGAAGTAAGATTCACCATTACAAGGTATCCAGAAAATAGGTGCAAGGAAATGCATCATAAAGCCAAAAAGCACAGAGAAGGAATTAGAAATAATAGAAAAAAACCTAGCTAGTGAGACAAGCAAGCCATGGCTAATAGCATCCATTGACAAGAAGAGGAGCACCAAAAAGAGTTCAAAAACATCAAACAAGCATAGAAAGAAGATTAGTCCCATCCCATCCATAAAGGTGAAACATCCGAATAAAATAAATTATGGCTCAAAATCTTCTCTGGAAAACAAAAGACATTGCTAAGAACTTCTAACATAAGAAATCTAGTTTATCAAGATTCACAAGCCCCTTAAGAGAAGGGAGATCATCATTGGAGACAGATTCAAGAGGAGGACTTTACTCCCCAACTAGCAAGAAAATTGGCACAGGAGTTACCTTCCTGGTAGATATGAGAAATATGATAATCTAGGTTGGCAAGAAGTCTCCTGGTATGATTATGTAAATAAAACATTTCAGCATTTCCATGAGCTTCCAAATTTAATAATTCAAGAAGAAGGAGAGCATCAACTTCAAACTAAATTTTGAAATCTGAGGCAAACAAAATCCCATAGTGCAAACCATTAAACTCAGAAATAAAAGAGCAAGGATGTAGAGGAGCGACAAAGCGAGAGATCACATGTCACTATAATCTCTTAAAATCCCCACAATCATAAAACTATTAAAGAACCATCGGTTAACCTAAATGATGAAATTGACTTCCTCTAGTATATAATTTTATGGGTAGGATCAATACCAAAAGACGAAAGATTAATTCCAAAGTTAAAGGCCATATATTTATATCCTTTGAAACTAGAGGGAGTAAGGAGATCAGCTTTATAAAGAGACATAATTTTACATTTAGCTCTAGCAATAATGCGATGAAAAATCATAGGGATATCACGATGCTTAGCATCATTCCTTTCCCACCAATATACCACAGAAGAGTAGTGGCAAGAACAACTTTGACATGGCCTTTAGGGGTATTAGAGAAATAAGTTTCAAGAAGTTGCATGATAGAGAATGATCCATCAAAATAGAGAGTATTAAACATACTATCATACCAGCTCCAAACCTTAACAACAATAGGACCATTCACAAACACATGATCCACAGTTTCAATGTGAAAATAACATTGGCATTCACATGGGAGGTGGAAACCTTTTTTAAAGAGGGTAGAATCAACAAGAATGTAGTGCTTTAGAATACGCCAAGTATAAACCGAGAAGAAAGTAGGGATAGAAATACTCTAGATTTTAGAAAAAACTAATGACTCTTGAGATTTAAGTTTGAAAGAATGCCAAACATCCTTAAAAATAAAATCACCAGAGGAGAAATTTTTAAAGAGGATTTGGTCATATTTATTAGGAAGTGGACAAATATTAAGGATTTTGTTAACAATCACATTAGGGATAATAGAAATTAATTGATCTACATCCCAAGTATTTTGAGTAATGAAGATTAACCTTAAGCCTCAGGAATGAGTATTAAGCAAAAATCAATAGAACCTTATCCTAGCCAATTATCTTGCCAAAAAAAAGAGGATCGAAGTTCACACCCTAAGAGATAGATTTTAGCAGACTTGATATTACAAAGTCTTCTCCACACTGGAGAATCCCCAAGTTTGTCAGTACAAGTGAGGGGGTGTTTCCCCTTACAGTATTTAGCAAGCATAAATTGTGACTAGTAGCTATGATTATTTCTAAGATTCCACCACATTTTGCATGAAAAATATTTAATGGAATCTTCTAAAGTTTTACAACCTAAACTACCTTCATTCAAAGACCCACAACAGTTATGCCAACTAGCCCAATGAACTTTTTTAAAAGAAGAGGTAGAACCCTAAAAAAATTTGTTAATAAGTCTATTAATCCTTTTAATAATAGAACTGGTAGGCATAATAGTGGATAAAAGATAGAAAGTCAAAAAGGAAATAGTACTTTTGATCAAGATAAGTTGAGCACTAAAGGAAAGTAAGTGGAACTCCCAAGAGAAAGTTTTCTTATAAATTTTCTCAATAACATCATCAAATAAGGAAGATCTTTTCATTCCTCGATATAAAGGAGTACCCAGATACTTGATTGGCAGTGTTTGATGTGCAAAGCCCGTAGTGTTCTTAATAGAAAAAATCCTAGATGATGAAATCGATGAGCTAGACATAAAATAACTTTTATCAAGGTTAATCTTCAAACCACTTTCCCTACCAAACAAAGTAAGAAATTTACATAACTTTTTAATATAGAGAGTAGAACCATTGTAGAATATAATGAAATCATCAGCGAAGCTGAGGTGGGAAATGGGAAAGCCACCCCTAGTTTTGTAGTACATGTTAGGAATTTTATAAAACATCTCCTCAAGACTTAGGAGAATATTCCACAACAATAATGAAAAGAGCGGAGAAAGGGGATCCTTGCCTTAGCCTATAGCCATTAATAATAAGGAAAACCAAGAGTTCTCAATACCATTCTTAATTAAATTAATAAATTGACTTGAAAATCCAAATAGAGTCAAAATTTTATATAGGAAAGCCCAACCAATGTTATCATAAGCTTTGAAAATGTCCAACTTAAGAAGTAGGTTACAAACAATGAACCTTATTGTTTAAATCATGAATCATCTCTTGTAATAAAATATTATCAAAATAGATCGACTTTAAAAAAATTTGGTTGGGGAGATAATTTTAGGAAGTAGGAAACTTAATCTTTTAGCCAAAATCTTAGAGATAAGCTTATTAAAAAGGAACAAAGGCTAATTGGCCTAAAATGGCTCCAAAGTTCAGATTTTCTATTTTTGGGATTAGAATGAAGTGCTAGAAAATATTTGGGAGGATACTTCCTTGAAAAAATCCGACTTTAATAAAATCTTCTTTGATAATATACCGATTTTTGAAAAAATAAGGTAGTAAAGCCATCAGAGCCAGCCACCGAATATGTATTCATATTCTGCAAAATGCTAGCAATTTCAGATTCAGAGGGTAATGAAGTAAGCATATTATTATCTTCATCAGAAATGAGATTAAGAATAACTTCAGGCAAGGAAATCTCATCATAGGTCACATTTTTATTAAGGAGCTCAGTAAAAAAGATATGATCGGTAAGCTCCTTATTATTAGTACACCAGATATCATAATTAGTTTTAATGTTTTTGATGTGATTTAGAGCCTTTTTCTTTTTAAACATGGCATGAAAATATTTGGTATTCCGATCGCAATCAGATATCCATTTTGTAGAAGCTTTTTGCTGCCAATAGGTTTCCTCCATGTCTTGATAACACGTTAACCTATCTTTGGCTTGAGTTAATAAGGAAATTTTGGATGGATCATTAACAATAACATCATCTAAAACTATAACCTCATGTTCTAAATCTTTAATGTTGGCAAAATGATTTTGAGACAAGTGTTTGTTCCACAAGTTAAGGCATTGTTTGAGCCTTTTAATTTGAACCACTCATCATATCGATAATAGAGTCATCATGATGGAGAGGTTCACCCCAATTACTAAGAACCACCTCCATAAATCTATCATCCATAAGCCACATATTTTGAAATTGGAATGGAATATGAGAGGAGGGTTTATCCACTAACCTGTGATGAGCAAGAGAATGGTCCAGTTCTATTGAGATGCTCAGTGAGGTAATAGAAAGAAGGTTGATCTAAAGATTGTTAAAAAGGATCCTATCTAATCTTTGCTATAGTCTATGGTTATTCCAAGTGAAATGAGATCCAATAAATCTAATATCAGTAAGATGACAATCAAGGATCATGTTATTGAATTCCTCTATGGAAAATAGGTTAGGAGCATTACCACCAACTCGTTCAGAAGAGGAAGGGATAATGTTAAACTCCCCACCCATAAATCATGGAGCATTGACAGAGGAAGAGAAACTGACAAGATCTTCCCACATAATCCTTCTACCATTCCTATTACAAGAGGCATAGACAAAAGACCCAAAGCAACACCAATTATCGTAGTAATTTTAGCATTTACAACCTAGGGTAAATCACATAACATGCAAAACAAAGGGACTCTTCCAAAAAATCCAAATTTTTTACTCGAGTTAACAAAAAAATTATCAAAACCAATCATTCTAATGTAAGCAATGTTAGAAGGGAGAATAAAGGGTTCCAAAATGGCCAAGAAAGAAATATTATGAGCGAACTAAATTACGATTACATTACTAAGAGAGAGGTACCAATCCCTCTCGCATTCCAAATAAGGAAAGAAACCATTTATTTTTTGAGAGGAGCTCAGTAACTCGGAAAAGCTACAAAATCTAGATTTAGAGGATTTATTTTTCTTTTAAAAGCTGAAATTTATTGGCCATATCCTTTGCATCACCATCGGATAAAGATTAATCAGAAATTTCTTGGGAAAAGGAGGCTCATTTGGTCGGTGCATTGACCATTTCACCTTCTTCCAAATCATTGTTATGTTGTGCAAAGTCGGATTAGGAATCAAGTCAAGGTTAGAAGAAGAAGCACAAGAAGTATTAAAGATGGGCAAAACACAAATACCTAAATCAAGAGTAAAAACTATCTCTAAATATAACAGCCATTCCTTCATAATCAATCGCTTTTCTTTAATTAAAAGGTGTCAAAGAGGTAGGAATAGATGCATTGGATAGAGAGTCGACCAAAAGTGATGCAGAACTATTATTGGAAATATTAATGCCAATATTGTTGCAGTTCAAGTGATTATTCTCATTAGGAGGGACCACATCAATATTAGCAAGTGTGGCATCCTACAATTGACCAAGCATAACAGCAGTAATATCTGATTGAGGAATAGGAAGCTCAAGGCAATGACCCTCAGATTCCTGTAAGGAGATATTAGAGACCATAACATTTTGTGGTTTAATCAAGGGAGCCTTAAGAGAAGGAGGCGACTTAGGAAGCATAGAACTTTTCTTGAGATGTGGATGAACCATAAAGCACTGAAATCCCATCATGAATTTTACAATGAGAATAAAAAATAGGAAAGGTTTCAAAATCCACTTTTTGTAAATAACCGTATTTCTCAGCCTAACCAAATTTCCTTTGGGTATTTTTTAGTTATATCCAACTCAACAAGTATCCAACAATAGATGGCCTTGTGTTAGAAGCCATCCAATTGGAGAGAGGGAACAACGACCATGGCAAGAGAAATTCAGGATTAAAGAAATGCACGTAAATTGGGAATGGAAATCTAGGCAGAACAATAGGAGACTCCTCCTTAATGTCAAAATAAGGCATCCATTTCAACAAAACTCGAGTTGAAAACAAAATACTTCGTCTAGAAAAACTCAAGAATAATCCAAATCATTTGAAAGTTGAATCGAACATGGTGCAAGTCTATCAATCAGAAAAAATACTAGAGTGCTTCAAACTATGAAAAAACGATCTAATATTCTCCATAGTAGGATGTCACACAAATTTACACACCAATGAAAATTCAAACGGTTTAGCAAGCCTTTCCAACACCGAATCAACACACATAATCGTGGGTACACCCCGGAAGAAAGTAGATAAGGTCAAGTGACTCACCGGTTGGCCTTACCGCAAGAACATCTTTGAATGATTTAGAAGCGGGGAGGGATTGCGAGATCCTCAAGGGTTCATGAAGTTTCACGCAATGAAGAAGCTAGGTTTCCCAAGGGAAAGCAGAGATCATATTCATGATCAATGCATGTTAAGCAAACCGAAAACCAACCAGAGTCATTGAGATGAAAGAGGAGCCACGACGATGGGAGAAGGAAATCGCCAGAGTAGGGCGACGGCTAGGGCTTCGGGGTATAATGATGAATCCATATTTGGGTGAAGTTTAATTTACATAAGAATGATCATTTTATAAGTTTAGAATGGTTGCTTTATGGATTTGAAAGAGTTTAGATTATTTGATTTTCACCATTCGTAGTGATCATAAAGTGAATTTAAAAATAAAAAATTTATAATTTCTTTTTTTTGTAAAAGAACTAAACTGGCTATAATATTTTCTCTTAAAACACCTCAATAGAATAATATAGTTGAAAGAAAAACTAAAGACCTTGGTAAAGGCAACCTATGTAATGTTAAAAGAATATAAAGTAACTAAATATCTTTAAGCTATGATCATAAATATGACATGTAATCTATCATGTCAACCTATATTTAATAAAAAAATATATGAATTACTTAAGGATAAAAGCATTACAAATGTCTTTTACATATTTTTAGTTTTATTTGTAACAATAAGAAAACTATTTGATGAAAATTTGATCCTAACTTAAATGAGATAATATTTATAGGATATTCATCATCGAGAAAAACTTATAGGGTATTTAACAAAAGAGCATTAATAATTGAAGAATCCATGCATTTATCTGATAAGTCTAATTTTGAAAACCAAGATCAAAAGGATGATTTAATAGATGTTAAATATTTTAGTAAGTTAGTAATCAAAGAAGTTGAAAAAGAATAATTTTCCTAAAGATAGGAAATATTATGAGAATCACATTAAAGAAAAAAAAAATAGAAGATGTTATGACTATAAGCCAATAACTATAATTATAAATGAGATTGATCATACCAAGTATATTTAGTAGTAAATCTTATGTATTTTGAAAAGCTTCATTTGTTTAATAATGCTAGTTTATTAGTTTACTAAACTAATAAACCAATATGTTTAGGTCTTAAGGTGAGATTGGAGGATGTCACCTTCTTTTTCATTAAACCAAGTATATTTGCGAACTCATCATAAAATTGACAAGAAACTATTCAAGGATGTAAGAACAACCACAAGCTAGTCTTTAAAGTAGTAAATTTATAAATGTTATGTTTGATAGAGGCTTGGTAAGTCTTATGTTTTGCATTTCTTCTAGCAAAACTGCTATCATGTTAAAATATTGCATTTGTGTTACATTCCAAACTAATCCTAAGGAGTAATACTTCATAACAATTAAACATAAGCTTAGATATCCAATCATTGCACCTACCATAACTATTTAGGCAAGGGCTTTTTCAATCTCAGACTTAAAGTTTATTCGTTGCAAGATCTCACACATCAAGACATACCAAGTCATTAGCGACGCATTGATTATTTAATTTTGTAAAAAATAAATTTTAGTTATACTATGCATTTTTTAGACAAATATATTATAACTTGAAGATATGTTACTTGTATTGTATAGCTTTTTTACTTAATCTATAAGATACAATTAAAATATCCTTAAGTTATAATATATTGCCTAAAAAATGAATAGTACAATTAAAATTTATTCCGTACAAGATTAAATAATCAATGAGTGACTAATGAATTAATAAGTTATATATATATATATATATATATATATATATATATATATATATATATATATATATATATATATATATATATATATATATGTTATTATATTTATTTATTTATTTATATTTGTGTGTGCTGCTGTGTATGTGTGTGTCTGTGATAACACTATTGCCAAATGTCTAACTAAAAATTCAATTCATCACCCTGACATAAAACAAAGATATTTGGCATCACTTCACAAGAGAACATGTTTTGAAGAGCTACATAAATATTAAGTTTATAAATCTAGGGTACCAAGTAGCACACATTCTTATCAAGTCATTTAGTTTTGATAACTTTGTTATATGCATACTCAATTAGGCATATCTGTTTCTGTTCTTAGCTTTAATTTATTAAATTTATTATGTTTAATTAATTTACAAAATTGATGCTCTAATATTAGCATTCGTTTAATACCTAAATTAAACATTTTGCAACAATAAATACACATGTTTTATTACGAAATTAAATTCAGTAGACAATGTTATTATATGATACAAATTAGAAAGTATCATATGTTTGATTGTTTTAGTGATTGCTATCTAGTCGTTAAATGAATGTTTAATGTATCATTAACCATTTTTGTTGGACTTATGAAACACAAATTCATTAGTTTTAGCCTCTTCTTTCAAGTGCGTTTCGCCATTTAATTGTGTTCTCAGAACCACCTTATTCAAATACTTCTATAGTTGCATCCACATATAATAAGGGATCTAAAATGGTGGTTCATATATAAAAATAGGAGATATTCTTTTTCTACAAAATTGAAGATAAGGTTCCATATGATTGTTATCAATGACATTTATTATAGATTAAAAAGTAATATTACAAGAAATAATTATTTTATAAAATTTATGATTTTTTTCATGCCAGCAGTTAGTCTTCTTTCTCAGTCATATCATTTTCAATTTGTTTTTACATTATTCATTCTTCAAGTCGTTGCCCAATACACTATACTTTTATTAATGTGTCTAATTTCCAAGTGAAAATTACAAATGATTATCTGCATACTTATTTTCATGTTTCCAACACTGATATTCATCCTTATGTTGTATGATGTAGGATTAATGTACATTCTTATTTGTAATTCACTTAGAGAAAAATATGAAATAAATACATACATTAAAAGGTTGGGATAAGTCAAGTGTTGATAAGAATAGAGAGATTCATCTCATATCATTTAGTCACTTAAAACGTCAGTTGCTTGATAACCTGGAATGTATTAGATTCGGCCTATGTTAAAAAAAGCAGAGGAAGACTTAAAAAGACTTGGTTGGAAAGTATAAAAAAAATTACCTAAATTTATTAGAATTAAATAAGAACATGACATTTAATATGACACAATGAAGAAAAAGGATTTATATAGCTAGCCCCACCTAGTGGGATATAGGCTTGTTTTTGTTATTATTATTGTTGTTATTATTTTAAAATCTTTTGTAACTCAACTCTTGATCTCGCTAAATTTTGTAACACCCAAACTTGATTATAAGTCCCTAAATCTTGATTTACAATGTATGGAAATTATTATATGATCAGCTGCCATTACTAAGTATGAATAAAAAATAAAATTTGCATGAAATTTCATATAATTATTGTCGGAAATTCATGCTTTAGAATACTATAACTTTCTTTATAATATTTTTAATAACTATGAAAAATTAAAATAAGCCTTTGAGTAAATTTTTATAATTATTTTACCTCTATCACATTAAAGTTTATTTGTCTCCATAATATAAGAAAAAGATATTGATCTCATAGGCATTAATATATATTATATGTATCAAAATTGGCTATTTAGTAATCAATTAATGAAAACTGTTATAAGATGACATATATTAATTTACGCAAAATTTTCTTTCAATTTAATTATTTGCAAACAATCATGGTGTTCATGATTAATTTCATTACCTTTATTTTCCAACAACCTATGTTTTAAAAATCAAATTGGGCTAGACTAACTAGTCCAACCAAATCAGCCCTGAGTTGATTCTTTGATCGATTTGGTCTTGGTCCAAGAAAGCCTATACAAAGAACTAAATTTGATCCATTGAGCTAGTTTGAGTTTTGAAAAACCATAATCAAAATTTTTAAAATTTTTTAATTTAAGGATGGGTTACATGCCCGAATAAAAAAAGTGATGGGTTACATTAAGTATTTGATAGTTAACGTAAAACTTGTAAAAAAACAACTTGACATTAATCTTTTAATACATTGTCTCAAGGCTAGGATATCCCTTGAAAACTGCATGATCTTAATACAATAAAAAATGTGTAAAAGCTCATGCACCAGCACCCATGTGTAGTATTAAATAAACAAGAGTTCCTACATTAATTTAAACAAGAGTCTATAAAATTAGAATTCAAATAGAAATTTATAATATATGTAGTTTTATAAGTAAAGTAATAGATATTATGGTTCATAGAAAGATAAATATCTGATGTATTCAATAAAATAAATGGCTTAGGAAAAAAGCTAAGGAGATTACTAATTTAGGTTATAAATTTTGATATTCACATAGGAGTCATACTAGAAATAGTGTAAGTGTGGCTATATATATATAAGAGTTTAAAGAATAATATTATGAAAATTAATAAAATTAGCAATAGAAGAATTATAGCTTTAAATATTACTAATGATGCTAAGATTATTAATATTGTAAGTGTTTATGCTCCTCAAGTAAGTTTGGATGTATGTTTAAATAAAATATAGAATGACTCAAAAGGATTAATACAAAGGGTACCTCTTTAAGAAAAAGTATTTATTAGAATATATCTAAATGGACATATTATAAAATAATAAAAGATTTTAAAAATAATCATGATGGCTATGAATTTAGAGTGACTAATGAAGATTGGAAAACTATATTAGAATTTGATTTGACTTCTGATTTTGTAATTATTAATACTTTATTTAAGAAAAAAAATAAACACGTTATCACTTATAAGAATGAACCTACTAAAGTGTAGATTGATTATTTTCTTTTAGTGAATAGCAGTCGTTTAGATTGCAGGGATTATAAGGATATTTTGGGTGGAAATTTAATAATCTAAGATCAACTACTAGTTTTAAATTTTAAGGTGAAAGATTGAAAGTTAAAAAAAATAAAATAAGACATTATCCTAGGATCATATGGGGGTACTTGAAGAAAAATAAAATTATTTTTAAGAATAAACTATAAGATCTTAACATTTAGGATGTGCATTAAAAAGCTAATATTATGTGAGAAAAATAACAAGTTATATTAAGTAAGTTGCAAAAAAGTGTGCTTGGAGAATCAAATGAAAAACGCCTCATTAGGAAAAAAGAAGTTGATGGTGAAATCAAAATATGAGATAAAAGATCAAAAATAAAATATTTCACTCTAAAAATTAATTTAAATGTAAAAGCTCAAAAAATTAAGAAAGATATAAAGTGACCTATAGTGATTCTAAACAAGTAATATATGACTTAAAGAATTTGGTATTTAGTAATCCATATAATAGATTAAATCTAAAGAGGGTGAAAGATGTATTCATAAGTTAACCAAACAAGAAGAAAGAAGAAGTAAAGGTTTAGTTCAGGTGAAGTGCATTAAGAATGAAGATCAAAAATTATTTTTTTAGAATAAGATATTAAACATCAGTTGATGCGATATTCTGATAAACTTTCAATGAAAGCTATGAGATATTCACAAATATAGCATTTTTACTTTTGTAAGGGTGTATTTCACTTAAAAAAATTAATGATAAATATTTTAATGTATTATTAAATATTTAGTTGTTAGTTAAGTAAATATTTAAGTTTAAGTGTTTATTGTATTTAACTATATATATACAAAGAAAAAATTATAAGATGAAATCTTTTCTTAAAATATAAAATAGTTTGTGGTGTTTTAATTTGGAGTCGTATTAACACCATGCAGAACTTAGGGGATTCTTATTAAAGTGATCAGGTGCGACATTAAGGCATGATATACTATCTCGGAAGATAGAAACATCACCATATAATATACCTAATCACCTAATAAGAACTCTTAAAGCAGATGGGTCTATGTATATACTAGAGATATTTTCTTACTTTATATGGAGAAGTAAGCGAGGTTTATTTTATATGGGTTCTTTAGTTCCCTATGCAAGCTCCCATAGTTAATCACATCTTAAGAAATAGGAATTTTCTAAAAATATTCTCAATTAAAGTAGTCAATATGTATCTCTAAAGATTTCAAAATTAAACTGCTAAAGGATTATATATTTTCATAAATCAAATGGGGAAAGTTCAAATAGGAAGACTTATTTATGGGTTCCAAAGGAGAATAAGTAGGAAACACTCATGATACTAGGAAGCCTAGTAAGTGCTTCAATCTACCCTATAATGAGGATTTATATTTTTAAAATAGAAAATTTATTTTTTTTAAATTGGAATTTATTAGAATGATATGGTTTATAGTCCAGCAACACAAGATTGTGGAAATGCCTTAAGAGATGAGGACTTATACTCATGGTCTGAGGGA
Source organism: Cymbidium sinense (assembly GCA_021442155.1). Lineage (NCBI taxonomy): Eukaryota > Viridiplantae > Streptophyta > Magnoliopsida > Asparagales > Orchidaceae > Cymbidium > Cymbidium sinense. The sequence goes on from CM038228.1 coordinate 86,211,158, forward strand.
AATAAGTAGCCTCGGACCCTAAATCTAAAATGCTTTAACACAAGCTAGATGCATGACTTAAGTCTAATCGGGAAATTGGGATATAATGGTTTCCTCTAGGCTACTACTAATACCTCCTATCTTTTAAAATTATGTAAGCAGGTCTTATATAAATACAAGATATATATGCTATTATTTAATTAAGAAAGAAGCTAGAATCTTAAACTCACTCTCTAAGAGACTATAATATGATTGACATGAAAGCATTACTTAAACTAATGCCAAAATTTATAACTTTTTAAACCATTTTAACACATTCGTTTGGACTAAGGGTTGGGACAGTTATGCCTATATGCATAATGAAATTAAGTCATGGGCTAAATCAATTGGAGTAGGTGTTCTCCACTACAAAGGATCACCATGAAAGGTCAAGCATATCCCCTATTATGTAAGACCCTCCCTATTAAAGATTGGCATAATATGAAATGCATGGTGTAATAACTTACAACATTTAGCTAAAGGGTTTCTAAATATTTTATTTATCTTGATTATAAACCTAAGTTTTAACGTGAGGTCATGAGTTATATTAAAATTTAGTTATCAACTTTTAGTAATGATAGAATAATTTTATCCTAAAGAGACTACCACATCCAAGCTACACTTCAAATCATCACACTTTTAGAAATCTATGAAAAGCATATCATTTCTGTTATGCAAACTAAATACAATAATCAAACATTTGAGTTTCATAAAATAATAAGATTCGATGCAGGTTGATGCCAGTGCACCTTGAAAAGAGAAAAGTTGGGTGAGCTCTACCCTTATACTGCATTAAAATAAATTTTACAAATAAAATAAATGCTACGGGGGTCTTTAATCTCTTATTCTTCATTTCTCCTTTGCATTAGTTTGCTCCATGATTCACAAGACCTCCTTGGTCTTTGCCTTCTAGCCATTGCTCATCCTAAACTCGGTAGCATTAATCCTAATCCTATTGCAAAATTACATGTTTAAGAAAAATAAAGTCTAACTACGTCTACAAAATAGACATTAGCTAAATGAACATATAAGCCAAGCAATTATATTTCACATATTAAGACTTAGCACCCTGCACCTGGATAACCAAGCCCACTTGTCCAAATTGAATTATACTTAGGGGCATAAGCAGCACCTGTAAGCAAAAAATATTTATTTTTATTTATTATTTGCAATGGCTCCTTTAGCACAATCTCCGCATAAGATATCATTAAATAATAACAACCTAACATCTAGTCTACGCACAAACAACCTTAACATCCACTCTAATATATTACATGAAAAAATAAAACATATCACCATAACATACACCGGCCTAACCTAATACTAGAATTAGTGACTTTGCATTCTAATGTGGGTGCTAAGGTTTAGTATGGTGTGTCTTGATTAAGCTTTAAGCATATGATTGTCTAAAGTTTAGACTTGTTTAAGTTAAATATTAGGGGAGGTTTCACTTCAAATCTTTAAATGAATTGATTAATTTTAATTTATGCTTTCTTATTTCATTTGATGCCTACTTAACATCTAATTATTATAAAGAGAAGAAAGAGGTTTGACCCCTTTCATCCCTAGCCTAAGTTATTTTATAAATGTTTATTACTATGACTTTGGTTTCTTTAGTGAACCATTTATAAACATTTCCTTAAGCCTAATTTTAGATTAATTTTAAAGAATCTTATTTAAACATTGAGGCATCTTATAATTAATGAGTCACCATTACATGAATAACATTCCACTATTTCTTTTCATCATCAATAGCATACACACCCCATTTTTTTATTGTTCGTGATATTTGATTTGCTATACATATTTGTACATGCAATACATATTTATATTCTACACACTTGATGATCATTAATGCTTGAATTTAGTAGAAAAGAAATATTTCATTTCATAGCTAAACATATGCAGACATGTATTAGAGATTTAAGCAAGTACATGTCTTTGTTAAACCAACGAAGTGAGATTATCTGAGACCTCCTTGGGGCTACTTAAAGCCTTGTGCTCCTGGAATGTCCAAACTATATACTTTCCAACTTAAATATTTGTAAACATATGTAGAAGCATAAAAATAAAAATCATACAAAGGTTATATAAAAGCAAATATTTTGTTCATGTAAAGCAAAATTTTATCTCAAATTTTAGTACATGCATACACATGAATGAAATTAAACAAGTATGTGCCATTGTAAAATGAGGAAAGTGAGATTATCTAAGATCTCCTTAGGGATACTTAAAGCCTCGTATTCTCAGGATGTCCAAACTATATACTTGCCAACTCAAACACATGTAAACATGCACCCATGAAAACAAAATAATCCTTTAGTATCTTTAAATTATAACTAAATGGAAACTTTATTAAACATTTATAGCCAACATTAACTTAAATTATACATTCTTATTCATCATTATCTTATAGTTTTAAAAAAGAATTTAGAATTTATTAGTGATAATAGCTACACCATATAATAGTATTTATCCAACATGTGTAACTTAAATGTAATCATATTCATTTAATTTTTTTTCTTTTGAAAATATGAACATGTGAAACAAATGACATGCAAATTTATAATGAATAAAAAGAAGTAATTAAATATCACCACATAACATACTCAATTATATTAAGTCCTGAGGACAATCAAGCCAAATAAATATTCCTTAAGACTAACCAAAGTTTTTATATAAGATTTGATTTTGATATTTGAGTTATTAAAACCTAAAGAGGAGATATGATACTTAGTATTTATCCTATCCCATGTTGGTGATTTGATATATGGAAAGAAAGAAATTAAATGGATTTTAGTTGATTAAGTTCAAACCATTAACCACATCAATTTAATTACCCTTTCCTAAACTTTTTAAATTTAATTAACTACTTGATCACGAGCCTTCAATGATATGCATTTAGGGAAGTAAAATTTGTAATACACCTAAAGGAATCTAATGCAATTAGGCTCATGCTTAAGAATTAATTAGATTAAAGAAGGAGAGAATCTAAGTTCAATACTCTTATGATTTTCCCATTCCAATGGATTAATCATAATTTTTTAATGACTTTATGTTATTAAACACATAAAGGGAAATTAATAGATTATGTATAACTTATATGAACCAATTATTAATTTTGTTTGATTTTTATGTTATCATTAATTTTCCTAGTTATTCCCTAATTATTAAACAAGATAATTAACCCTCTCAAGAAAATACACTTGGAAAAATAATTAGGAAAGGGGGCCTAATTATTTCTCCTTATTATTCCCACTATCCACAATGATTAATTATTATTAATTATTTAATTTTTTTATTGTTCACCTATTTAATAATTATTTAATTGATTAAAGAGGGTAATTAGAATTGAGATTCTAAATTCTTTAAATCTCATGATAAATAATTCCAAGAAAATTATGGGAGGCAGAGGACATCCAAAAGAAGTATCCCACTAAATTTAGAATTAATTCACCAAGTAATTTAACCTTAATTAATGTAATTAGCCTAAGCTTCAAACATTTATTAAGCATTGCTCACTAGGCATAAATTAAGAATTTTAATTTTATTAAGTTCTCCTTTATCTAACCATTCCAAAATGGGTTTATAAAATCTACAATTAGTTATGATTTTTTGAAGTTATGACCATTTAATTATATTTTTAAAGCCTAATTAACCCTGTAAACTATCGGCTCCATGCAGATGCTAACGCTGCAACGCTTTCCACGTAGTGCTGTGGTATTGATCACTTAAATTGTCCAACACGACAGCTAACTCAATGGCGACAGATGGGATTTCATCTCAACCATGTGATCTATGATCGAATGGTCTAGATTAATCCCATTTTTTTCAAAGGGATTAAATCAAATTTTTTTTGAGCGTGATTAAATGGGGTTGCTTCTAATCACACGAAATGGATGATGGTGATTATCCACGAGTCTTTGGAAGATGGACATCATCTATCTTCCATGGCTCGATCTGAGCTCACTGAAGCTCGTTTGATGGTGAAATTGACTCCAAAATGATTAGGGAATAAATCTAAAGATAGAGGTCAAAGCTAGGGGTCAAAGCTCATTCGACGGTGGAGATCATACTAAAACATGATTCACTTTAAAAAATATCAACACCTAGGGGTCAAAGCTACAGTTGCCAGATTTTTAACTTGCCGGAGCTATAGACTAGCAGTCCACTAATAGAGGTAGCTTCGTCTTGAAGAGATGATGCCCTGCTGAGAAGATCACGAGCTGCCTCCTCGTCGATTGCTATGTGGACCAAACTCCGCCTCAAAGCTCACCAATGTTGGTCTTGGGACATCTTCTAGTGGTTGAATAGTTGGGGAAACGATTCATTTTGGCTCACCGGTGGAGGTGAAGGTGTGGGAAGAGTTAATTTGAGTTTGGTGGAGGTTTAAAATGTTTGGACGGTTGGAGCTCTCGGGTTCGATCCGGAGCTGGTCTCGCCGACGGTGGAGTGCACGAGAAGCTCAGGAGAAGGTATGGGACTGTGTGGAATGCTCTAGTGATGCTCTGTGCTCAGTTTGAATTGATGGGCAGGAGAATACTCTCCTCCCCAGCTGAACCAAGGGTTGGGAATGATTCATCCTTTGGCAGTTGTCCAGCCGGGGTTGGTGGCCGAAGATGGCATGGGACTATTGAGGTGGCTAAGTGTGAGAGACTGAGGGAGTGTAGTGGGCTTGCCTGAGGTGTACACTCTCCCTTAGGTGGACCAATGGATTCCCATGCATGAACTCACCCTCTCTTGGCCAAAGGTTGAACCCAACAACTTTGAGTTAGGTTGGGTCAGTGGTCCTCTTATCCAAGAAGAGCCAAAGATAGATGTCATAGGGTAAGGGGGTGAAGAACCCTTCCAAATGGAGATTTTATTCCATTTTAGTAGCTTGATTCAATGGGTTTGACTGAAACCATGGGTTGGGCCCACTTGGGTAGGCCCATGGTGACCTAAGGATGAGTTATGCCAAGTTTGGTTGGATTTGAGTTTAATTTGGTTGGGTTTAGCTCAATTTTACTCATATGAGTCAAATGGGTTAAGTTGGACTAAGTTGACCACTTTGATCAAATTGGGTCAAAGTGATGTCTTGGGTGAGTTTAATTGGTCATTTGGAGTGAATGAGTGCAATTGGTTTGATTCAATTTGGGTTAAATTTGGATTTGGCTCATATGATTCAATTTGGGTCAAATGGGTCATGTTGACCAATTAGACCAAATTTTGCCAAATTGAGCATGGGTTAGGTCTATGTTTAATTGATCATTGGTGATTGATTGGAATGGTTGATTTGCATTAATTTGGATTATGGAATGATTTTGTTCAATTTGACAATTTAGGTCAAATTGGGCTAAGTTGGATATTTGGGTTTGGTTGACCAGATTGGGTTCAATTGAAGGTTGGATTATGTTTAATATTGAATTGGTGATTGGTTATAAGCATTGGTTTCAACCAAGTTGATCCAAGATTTGATTTGGTTCAATTTGACCCATAAGGTCAAATTGGGTCAACTTGGGTCAAAGGATCCAATTGGCTTGATTATGTTCAATTGATTATAGTGGAGTGTTCAATAATGACCTACAATCATTAATGAAGGGATTGATTAGATTGGTTTGACCCAATGATAGTTTAATTGGAGTTTGGTTCAATTACTCCTTTTTAGGTCACTTTGGGTCAAGTTACTTGGTCAAGCCAACTTGGACCAACTGGGGTTATGGATGGTTGTGGTGTGTTTAATAATAAATTTGAAGTTGATTGGTGGCTTTGATTGCAATTGATTTGGGCTTAATTAAGTTTTGGCTCATTTGAACCCTTTAGATTAGATAGGTTAACTTGGGTTGGTCTCCTTCCTTTGGTTCAATTGGCTTGATTGCAAGTGTTGAGGTGGCTTGAAATGATCTAATCAATAGTTGAAGTGATTGGGAAAATCAAATTGGACCTAGTTCGCCTGAATGGGTTTAAATTGAGTCATAAGATTATGGTGGAGTTAACTTGGGTTAAGATCCAAGTTAATTTGGCTTAGAGCTTGGATTACAAAATTAAATTTGATGTCAGTTTAGCTCCATTTACATGATCTTAAGTTTGGATGAGTGAATAGGTATGAGTTTTGGATTAGGACATAGGAATGGTGAAACCTATTTGCCCTAAGGTGGAGTCTAATCTTAGGGTTATGCCTTCTAAGTCTCTAAACTTAAATTTAGTGTTTTCTTAATCAGTAGAAGTGTCCAAACACTAAGGAAATCCAAGCATCTAGAAGGTTCCTAGATCTAAGATGAAGAAGATTAATCCTCACTCCAAAAGTGAGGTCAACATAGTTAAATAACAATTTTAAATAATTTGCTCTTTATTAATAGATGGCAATCTTCACTCATTTTTTCTTTAAAATAAAATTGTTGTCATATATTTATGATTCAAATGTTGCACACTTTTGTGGATTTGTCTTACAAAGCTGCATTAAGAGCCACTGTCATAGATTTTTTACAATAGATTACATCCATATAAACTCATGATTAGATGTTTTTGTCTAGAAGAAGAATCATTAACTTTAAAAAACTATTGGTGAAAATAAATATGAGATTTATCCATCCCTAGTTTATCATAGAGTGAGTAGTTTATAAAAAATTTCATATTTAAACTCAACGGCATAATATAATGATGTCAATGATAAAGATAATGACAATGAATGTGAATTTTCATTACGATAAAGGAGGTGTCAACCCCATTTTCCTCCAAAATGATATTGCCTAGTGTATTATTTTAGGAGTTGCATATTCCATTGATGTGGAAGATTAATAAATTGTTGGAAGACTTACATACATATCAAACAATTTTTATGCATTTACATATCTAACACCTAAAATTAGATATTTACTTATCTAACACTTTCCTATGCTTAAAAAGGTACATTTTTCTTTTAAAAAGTGAGTGATGAAGCTATTTTTGATGTGATATTGACGATTAGGGTGTTACATATGTAAAAATTAAATTTTAAGTGTTAGATATATAAATTCATAAAAATTGTGTAGTATGTATGTAAACTCCTAAATTATATTAGGTTTAGTTAGCTTGGAGTCGAGTATTTTATTACAAGTTGAAAAGGATTTATTAAGAGTTTCCTACAATTATGAGAATAAAGAATAAAATATTAATAATAGAACCGGAGAAGTTAGCATAGGACTTAGGAACTATTTATGTTGTCAACTTTTAGTTTTTGCCTTATATATATATATATATATATATATATATATATATATATATATATATATATTTAATAGTTATAATGGATCAATAAACTTAGTCCAAGATCAAGATTTTAAAATAACTCAACTCACCTCTCCTCTTATATATATTCTTTATCATTCTTTGTTATCCAATCAATTATATTTGAATATTGAAGAGATTGCATGCCTACATTTATTCAATCAATTACTTTTGTATGGGCACTTAATTAAAATTATCTTTGCCTACTAAATTTGTTCATGATTTTGTCACATATATATTACATAGTGAATAGACTCCACATGAACTTTAGCTGCCATAATTAAATTCTAATTCTCTGTCTTTAAATTATTTTGTAAACTCAAATATGATAATTACATGAGAGTGTCTAAATATAAGAGTAGCAAAAAGATATGAGATCATGCAATTGATCAGGAAGGTGTGAAGTTCATCAATCATGTAATAATATGTTGGTACATAAAATTTATGAATTATTTAATAAAAAGCCAAGGAAAACCATCAAAGAAATGCATACTAGATTCATCAAGATAATTATTGGTTTATATTCTTGTTGTGTGCTAGAAAACCAGTTGTGGTAGAGTAAAAGTTTTTGCCTTAGCTTTGTTGTGAAATCCAGTACACACACAGGTATAAAAAGTGTGAACAATAAAACTATAGAATTTTTATGTGAAAAATCTCGAAAAGAGGAAAAAACCACGGGCTAGGAGCTTCCACTATGTATCTATATTTGAGTACAAGATCTTCCGATAAGGGATTACAGTGTATATGAGAAAGGAACAACGGTATGTGACAACGATCAGTTGTAACATGCAATAGTAGCGATGATGGTGAACTTGCGGCAATCACATGGAAATCGGAATAATTACTTGAAGCTAAGGAATAATCAACGCAGAAATGAGAACAATCAGGTAGAAGTCATCATGATGAAGCAAAGATTGACAGCAGATCAACGGCGGTGGATGGTCGGCGGTGGTTGACAACCATCGAGTGGCGGCACGATTGTGCTTGGAGGATCTTTAGAGCTCTGTCCTTTCTCTTGTTTGGGCTCCCCTCATATGAGAAATGAGGGGCTATTTATAGATTAGAGGAGTGACGTCTCTGTAAATACATACAAAACCCATACCACTCCACTTCATCGGACGACTCCAAATGATCCCTTTGATCATTTGATGTATTTCAAATATTTGAATGCTCAAATGAAGTTAGAATTTTGAGATCTTAGGCTTGTTAGATCTCGTCGAGGCTCGATTTATATAAACACTCCATGTTTGAGAGTTTTTGGGGGGTTTAACTGATATCCCAAAGTTTCCAATGATATTTTAAGTTCTTGATTTCGACCAGTTTCAACTTCGGATCAGTTTGCTTTTAATGTCAAGATTCGTGCTTCGACTAGTAGAATTTTCAGTGTCTTATCAATTCTATAGGCAAAGAGTATTCTAACTTTAAAAATATAAACAAGATTCATAGTATGTCATAATGATTATAATAATAAAGGCAAAAGGTTTTTCAAATTAATCTTTTATTTATTTTTGGCTAGTTATTGCTTATGAGTGAATAATAGGTCAAAGAAATAAAAGTGATTCATCAAAGAGGAAAGAAAAATAAATTGTCCTAAAGTCATATGATATAAAAGAAAGGAAAAGTATATGGCACCTTAACCTAGTGGTTGAGAGCTTTAATTTTTAACCAAGATGTATTGAGTTCAAGTCTTTGCACATGCATTGTGTATGTGAGTTTGTGATTAAATTTGCACAAATATCCCTATAGAAAAAGGAGAAATCTCATGATGAGGATGAGATTGCCTTGATGACAAAAAAAATTTAACTCTTTAAAGTAGAAAGTAAAGAAATGATGATAGAAGAAATAAGGATAAAAGTTAGAGTTTTATTAAAAATGATTCTAAAAAAGTTATTTGTTTTAATAATAAAAAAATTGTTCACAAAATATCGGATTGCCTTGATAATGATAGCAATAATAAATATGCAAAGAAAGATTATAAAAGGAATAAGAGAAGGAGATTCAAGAAAACCTTAAAATTAGTATGTTGTATCAATTTCAAATTTGAATAGTCTGCTAGCAAGCTTGAGAATGAAGTAAGCGACTTTTGCTTAATGGGATTGGATGACCAAAAAAACTGGAAAGATAAAAAAAATAAAAAAAATTTTTAAAAAAAAGAAAATTGACATACCAACCATCCAATTCTTTTAACTTTATAATTTAAACGTCCTCCTTATTTTTTTTTTAAACTGACGAATTCTTGTATTTGAATGTGAGACAATCGAATCATTTGAAATAGTACAAAAATAAATAATATGTGGTGGGCTTTGTTATGAATTTCATTATTTTGGTGATAAGTTGAAATTTTGAGGTAGGAGAATGTTTAATTTGTAAATATATAAGAATTAGTTGTTGTGTATGTAAAAAAAAAGTTGATAATGAACTTGAATATAAAGTATTGATTTGGCTGGTAAATAATAAACATGAGAGTAATACATCTTTAAATAAGAAATGCCAATGTTGAGAGAAATAATATTTTGATTTAAATGATTGTTTTTCATCAACAAAGTATGTATATGCTTATGCCAACATAAAATAATGGTTTCCCATTTCTCAAAAATGAAAATAAAAAATTCATTTCGCAAGAAAAAAAATAAGTTCATAAAATATTAAGCATCTCGTACACTATACACATCATATATAAATAATAATACAAGTAATGTTTCACATCCATAGTTTACACATCAACATAACAGGCCATCGATCTGTAATTATTGCAATAAGATTGAACATATCTCTCACATTTATGTGTTTAGATCAAATAATGAAAAATATTAGTTATCTATGCATTCACCTACAAAGCATAGAATACAAAGTGACCAAACTTATTTTAAGAACAAAAATGTAGTTCTTGATTTGATTTTTTTTTTTAGATATGCATATGGTTATATGATTGGATATTAAATCAAGTTTGCAATGATAGACTTAAAAAAATAGGAAAAAAAAACTCCTAGCGATGACATAATAAATGTGATAATCAATATTAAAAGAATCATTAAAATACCTTTCTTTTTAATTGAAAAGTCCTCTTAGTCTATGAATTAAAATAAAATTCTTTATGTATAAATCAACTTTGAAATAAAAGTTTTGAAATAATATTTCATCATCTTCGTAACTTTTTAAGCTAAGTGACAAGATACTTTTGAACATATTTGTATTTGTTGAAATATTTAAAAATTAAGTACGGATATTAACAATGAAAATAGTTCAATTAAATATTTAAAAACTTATTTAAATGAATCGTGGTTAAGGCATAAAATAAATTGTCATGAAAGCATGCACTCATTTAGAAATATTTTAAAATTAAAGTTTCTTAAAGGACTAACTAAATTAAAATACATAAACGATCATATATGTGCTAATTACTTATTGGGCAAGCGAACTAAACTATTGTTTAAATCACTTGAGATTTACTTATATCAAACTAATTTATGTGATAAGTCTTTTAAATTTAAAATTATTCATGATGAAATGGTTTATTTGGGTGAAGTTTAATTTACATAAGAATGATCCACTTTATAAGTTTAGAATGGTTGGTTTATGGATTCGAAAGAGTTTAGATGATTTGATTTCCACCATTCATAGTGATCATGAAAGTGAATTTAAAAATAAAAATTTTATAATTTTTTTTGTAAAAGAATTAAATTGGCTATAATATTTTCGCTTAAAACACCTCAACAGAATAATATAGTTGAAAGAAAAACTAAAGACCTTGGTAAAGGCAACCGATGTAATGTTAAAAGAATATAAAGTAATTAAATATCTTTAAGATAAGGTCATAAATACTACATGTAATCAATCCTGTTAAAATTCAACCTACATTTAATAAGAAAATATATAAATTACTTAAGGATAAAAGCATTATAAATGTCTTTTACATATTTCTAGTTAAAAGGTTTTATTTGTAATAATACAAAAACTTCTTTATGAAATTTGACCCTAAGTTAAATGAGATTTTTAAAATATATTAAAATATATAATATAAAGAAATAGAAGATTTCTATTTCATATCTCATATATAGAGATACAGAATAGGATAGGGATATTCATCATAGAGAAAAAATTTATAGGTTATTGCGTGCTAGAAAACCAGTTTCGGTAGAGTAAAAGTTTTCGCTTTAGCTTCATTGTGAAATCCAACACACACACAGGTATTTAAAGAGAACAAGAAAACTCCATAATTTTTACGTGGAAAACCTCGAAAAGAGGGAAAAACTACGGGCTAGCCTAAAAACTTCCACTATGTATGTTTGAGTACAAAATCTTCTCAAATCTGAGATTACTGAAATTGTATATGAGAAAAATACAATATGTGACAACGATCGGTTGTAATAGTTGCTAGTAGTAAGATGATGGTGAGCGTGAAGCAATCACCTGGAAATGCGAAATAATTCTTGGCGAAATATAGGAACAATCGCGAGAACGCGGGAACAATCACGGTAATCAAGGAACAATTCGGCGAGAAATGCCCGGTGGTTTGACCGTCAGTGGTGGCATGATTGTGCATGGAGAATCTTAAGAGCTCTCTCCTCTCTCTTGCTTGGTCCCCCCCATATGAGGAATGAAATTTATAGGATTGGAGTGGCGTCTCATAAATACATGCAAAATCGAACTACTCCTCTCCATGACGGCTCATGATGATTCTCTTGATCATATGATGTATTTTGTGTATTTGAATGCTCAAATGTAGTCGAATTGTAAGATCTTTGGCTTGTTGGGCAGGCTGTCGAGGCGCGATTTGACTATAAACACTCTATATTTGAGAGCTTTTAGAAATTTAACTGATGTCCCAAAGTTTCCAATGATATTTTAAGTGCTTGATCTCGACCAGTTTCAATTTCTGATCAGCTTTCTTTCGGCATCAAGATTCGTGCTTCGACTAGAGGAATTTTCAGGATCATATCAAGGGTAGTTAACAAAAGAACATTAATAATTGAAGAATCCATGCATCTATATGATAAGTCTAATTTTGAAAACCACGATCAAAAGGATGATTTAAAAGATGTTTTTAAATATTTAGTTAAGGTAGAAATCAAAGAAGTTGAAAAGAATAATTTTCCTAATGAAAGGAAATATTATGAGAATCACATTAAAAAAAAAGATGATGTTATGACTATAAGTCAATAACTATAATTACAAATGGGATTGATCATACCAAGAATACTTAGTAGATAATCTTATGTATTTTGAAATGCATCATTAGTTTAATATAGCTAGTTTATTAGTTTACTAAACTAATAAACCAATATGTTTATGTCTTAAGGTGAGATAGGATGACATCTTCTTCTTTTTCTTCAAACCAAGTATATATTTGTGAACTCTTTAAAAAAGTGACAAGAAACTATTCAAAGATGTAAGAACCACTACAAGCTAGTCTTTTAAGTAGTTCATTTATAAATGCTATGTTTTATAGAGGCATGATAAGCCTTTTGTTGTGAATATTTGTGAGCAAAATTGCCATCATGTTTAATGATTTCATATGTGCTACATTCCAATCTAATCCTAAGGAGTAATACTTCATCACAATTAAACATAGACATAGAAATCCTACCGCTGCACCTACATTTATTATTTAGGCATAGCCTATTTTAATCTCAGACTTCAAATTTATTCATTGTAATATCTCACACATCAAGTCCTACTAAGTCATTAGTGACTCGTTGATTATTTAATCTTGTAAGAAATAAATTTTAGCTATACTATGTATTTTTTAGACAAATATATTATAACTTGAAGATATGTTACTCGTATCGTATAGCATTTTACTTAAGCTATAAGAATCATTAACTTTAAGAAGCTATTAGTGAAAATAAAGATGAGATTTATCCAAAATTATATAAAGTTTATAAAGGCTCTACACCCTTAGTTTATCATAGAGTGAATAGATTATAAAAAATTTCTTATTTAAAATTTGGGTCATAATATAATGATGTCAATGATAATGATAATGTCAATGAATGTGAATTTTCATTACAATAAAGGAGGTGTTAACCCCATTTTACACTAAAATGATATGCTTAGTGTATTATTTTAGGAGTGGGATATTCCTTTGATGTTGAAGATTAATAAATTATTATTTTAGGAGTGGGATATTCTTTCAAATTAATTATTTGCAAACAACCATGGTGTTTATGATCAATTTCATTACTTTTATTTTCCAACAACCTATGTTTTAAAAATCAATATGGGTTAGACTAACTAGACCAACCAAATCTGCCATGAATTGATTCTTTGACCGATTTGGTCTAAGTCTAAGAAAGCCTATACATAAAACTAAAGTTGATCTGTTGAGCTAGGTTGATTTTTGAAAAACCATAATGAATTTTTTTTTAATTTTTAATTTAAAGAGTTAACTAATAAAACATTGCCATTTATAAGTGAATTAATATGCCATGAGTATAATTGATATTATGGTTCATAGAAAGATAAATATCTTATGTATTCAAGAAAGTAAATGGGTTAGGAAAAAGGCCAAGGAGATTAATAATTTAGGTTATAAAATTTGATATTCACATAGGAGTCGTACTAGAAATAGTGTAAGTGTGACTATATATATAAAGAGAGAGAGAGAGAGAGAGAGAGAGAGAGAGAGAGAGAGAGAGAGATAGAGAGAGAGTTTAAGAATAATATTATGAAAATTAATAAAATTAGCAATAGAAGAATTATAGCTTTAAAGATTACTAATGATGCTATGATTATTAATATTACAAGTGTTTATGCTCCTCAAGTAAGTTTGGATGTATGTTTAAAAGAAATTTAGAATGACTTAGAAGGATTAATACAAAGGGTACCTCTTTAAGAAAGAATATTTATTAGAATATATCTAAATGGACATATTATAAAATAATAAAATATTTTAAAAGCAATCATGATGGCTATGAATTTAGAGTGACTAATGAAGAATGTAAAACTATATTAGATTATGATTTGACTTATGAATTTGTAATTATTAATACTTTATTTAAGAAAAAATAAACATGTTATCACTTATAAGAATGAACCTACTAAACTATAGATTGATTATTTTCTTTTAATGAATATCAATCATTTAGATTGTAAGGATTATAAGGATATTTTGGGTGATAATTTAAGTATCCAAGATTAACTACTAGTTTTAAATTTTAAGGTGAAAGATTGAAAGTTAAAAAAAATAAATTAAGTCATTATCCTAGGATTAGATGGTGGTACTTGAAGAAAACTAAAATTATTTTTAAGAGTAAACTATAAGATCTTAACATTTAGGATGTTCATTTAAAAGCTAATATTATGTGAGAAAAATAACAAGGGATATTAAGTAAGTTGAAAAAAAATGTACTTGGAGAATCAATGAAAAGAATACCATATTAGGAAAAAAATAGTTGATGGTGAAGTCAAAATGTGAGATAAAAGATCAAAAGTAAAACAATTCACTCTAAAAATTGATTTAAATGTAAAATCTCAAAAAAGTAAGAATGATATAGAGTGACCTATAGGGATTCTAAATAAGTAATATATGATGTAAATAATTTGGTATTTAGTAATCCATATAATAGGTTGAATCTAAAGAGGATGAAAGATGTATGTATAAGTTAACCAAACAAGAAGAAAGAAGAAGTAAAGATTTAGTTCAAGTGAAGTGCATTAAGAATGAAGATCAAAAATTATTTTCTTAGAATAAGATATTTAGCATCGGTTGATGAGATATTTTGATAAACTTTCAATGAAAGCTATGAGATGTTCACAAATATAGCATTTTTACTTTTGTAAGGGTGTATTTCACTTTACAAAAATAGTGATAAATATCTTTAATGTAATATTAAATATTTAGTTGTTAGTTATGTAAATATTTAAGTTTAAGTGTTTATTGTATTTAACTATATATATACAAAGAAAAAAATGATAAGATGAAATCTTTGATTAAAATATAAAATAGTTTGTGGTGTTTTAATTTGGAGTCGTAGAGACGCCACACAAAACTTGGGGGTACTTATTAAAGTGATCTGGTGCGATATTAAGGCATGATATACTATTTTGAAAGATAGAAATATCACTCTATAATGGACCTAATCATCTAATAAGAACTCCTAGTGTAGATGAGTCTACGTACATACCAGAGATCTTTCCCCTTCTTTACATGGAGAAATAAAGCATGGTTTATTTTATATCAAGTTCTTTTGTTAACTATAGAAGCAAGCTCCCATAGTTAATTACATCTTAAGAAATAGGAATTTTTTTTTGAATAATCTTGATTAAAGTAGTCAATAAGTATCTCCAAAGATTTTAAAATTAAACTGCCAAAGGATTAGGTATTTTCAGAAATCAAGTGGGAAAAGTTCAAATATGAAGACTTATTTACGGGTTCCAAAGGAGAATAAGTAGGAAACACCCATGATACTAGGAAGCCTAGTAAGTGCTTCAATCTACCCTATAATGAGGCTTTACATTTTTAAAATAGAAAATTTATTTTTGTTTAAATTAGAATTTCATTAGAATGTCAGGGCTTATAGTCCAACAACACAAGATTGTGGAAATGCTTAAGAGATGAGGACTTATACTCATGGCCTGAAGAAAATAAGTAGCCTCGAAACCTAAATCCAAAATGCTTTTAAGACAAGCTAGAAGCACGAGCTAAGTCTAATCGGGAAAATGGGATATAATAGTTTACCTCCATAAGAGAGAATATACACATCCCAACTCTTCTGGACTTACAACCGCCTAGAGTGGCTACTAGCTAACACCTTCTATCTTTTAAAATCATGTAAGCAGGTCTTATATAAATGCAAGATAGATATGTTATTATTTAATTAGGAAGTAAGCTAGAATCTTAAACTCACTCTCTAACAGACTAGAGTATGATTGGCATGAAAAGATTACTTAAACTACTGCCAAAATTTACAACTTTTTAAACTATTTTGACACATTCGTTTGGACCAAGGCTTGGGACAATTATGCCTATATGCATAATGAAATTAAGTCATGGGCTAAATCGATTGAAGGAGATGTTCTCCATTACAAGGGATCGCCCTCAAAGGTCAAGCATATCCCCTATTATGTAAGAGTAGAGACCCTCCCTATTCAAGAGTGGCAAAATATGAAATGCATGGTGTGATAACATACAACATTCAGCTAAAGGGTTTCTAAATATTCTATTTATCATGATTATAAACCTAAGTTTTAATGTGAGGTCATGAGTTAGATTAAAATTTAGTTATGAATTTTTAGTAAGGATAGAAAATTTAATTTTATCCTAAAGAGCCTACCACATCCAAGCTACATTTCAAATCATCACACTTTAAGAAATCTATGAAAAGCATATCATTTCTATTATGCAAACTAAATTCAATAATCAAACATTTGAGTTTCATTAAACAATAAGGGGTCGATGTGATTGGGTACCACCGTGCACCCCAAAAAAGAGAAAAAAGTTGGGTAGCCGAGCTCTACCCTCATGCAACTTGGATTACAATTAAATTTTACAAATGAAATAAATGCTATGGGGGTCTTTAATATATTATTCTTCTTTTCTCCTTTAGATTAGTTTGCTCCAGGCTTCACAGGGCCTCTTAGGTCTTTGCCTTCTAGCCATTGCTCATCCTAAACCTCATAGCACTAATCCTAATCCTATTGCAAAATTACATATTTATGAAAAATAAAGTCTAACTACACCTGTAAAATAGACATTAGCTGAATGAACATACAAGTCAAGCAACTATATTTCACATATTTGGACTTAGCACCCTGTACTTGGGTAACCAAGCTCAACTTGTCCTAATTGGATTATGCTTAGGAGCATAAGTGGCACATACAAGCAAAAAATATTTATATTTATTTATTATTACAGTGGCTTCTTTAGCACAATCTCCTGCATAAGTTATCATTAGGCTAATAATAACCTAACATGTAATATACTCACAAACAATCTTAACATCTACTCTAATATATTTCATCACAAAATAAAATATATCACCATAACATACACCAGATACTATAATTGGTGACTTAGCATTCTAATATGTGTGCTAAGGTTTAGTATGATGTGTTTGATTAAGCTTTAAGAGTTTGATTATCTAAAGTTTAGACTTTTTTAGTTAAACATTAGGGGAGGTTTCACTTCAAATCTTTGAATGAATTGATTAATTTTAATTTATGCTTTCTAATTTCATTTGATGCCTACTTAACATCTAATTATTATGAAGAAAAGAAAGAGGTTTGACCCCCTTCATCCCTAGCCTAAGTTATTTTCTAAATATATATTAATATGACTTTGGTTTCTTTAGTGAACCATTTATAAATATTTCTTTAAGCCTAAGTTTAGATTAATTTTAAAGAATCATATTTAAACATGAAATGCATCTTATAATTAATAATATTGAGTAACCATTACATGAATAACATTCCACTATTTCTTTTCATCATCAATAACATACACACTTCCCCATTTTTATTGTTCGTGATATTTGATTTAATATACATATTTCTACATGCAATACATATTTATATTTTGCACACTTGATGATCATTAATGCTTATATTTAGTAGAAAATAAAGATTTTATTTCATAACTAAGCATATGCAGACATGTATTAGAGATTTAAGCAAGTATGTGGTATTGTTAAACTAGGGAAGTGAGATTATCTAAGACCTCCTTATGGCAACTTAAAGTCTCGTGCTCCTGGAATGTCGAAGCTATATACTTGCCAACTTAAATATATGTAAACATATACACAAGCATGGAAATGAAAGTCATACAAAGGTTATATAGTTTCACATGAATGAAATTAAACAAGTACATGCATACACATGAATGAAATTAAATAAGTATGTGCCATTGTTAACTCAGGAAAGTGAGATTATCTAAGACCTCTTGTTGACCTCACTTTTGGAGTGAGCTCTAAACTTCATCATTATAGATCTAGGACTCTTATAGACACTAAGAGTTTCTTAGTCTTAAGAAACTTCTAGTGATTAGGTGAATACTTAACCTAACCCTAGAGACTTAGAAGAGTTAGCCATAAGAATAGGTTGTGCCTTAAGGATTTAAGAGGACTTGCTTACCCTATAGCCTAAACCCAATCCTTGCTTCCTTCTTTCAAACCAAATCTCAAATTCAAATTCAAATTCGAAAATCAAATCCAATTATCCAATGATTGAAATCCATCATTAAATTCAAACTCCGACTCCCTTCCTAAGCCTTTTGATTTTTATATTATAGACTCAGCCTTAACCAAATTCAAACCAACCCTAAGCCAATTAATTTTCTCAATTATCAAATTAAATCTTAAATCAAATTCCAAAACCAATTCCAAACTCCAAATGATTGAAACTCGTGATTAATTCCAAATTCCAAAATCTCTTCCTAAGCATTATGAACCACCTTCATATGCTTAGTCAAAACTCCTTCAAACCATCTCAAACTTTGTTGATTTATTTATAAGTCAATTATTCTTTCATTTATATTCACAAATATAAATGAAATCCAGGTTCAAACCCTTCAAACCAATTCAAAATCCAAGTTAGCCCTTTTTGACCTACATCCTTTAATTTGGTCAAATTTACTTCCAAATCACTCCAAACTCAAGTGATTTTCTCATAACCCATCTATATCTTCATTTATATTCACAAATATAAATGAAATATAAATTCAAATTGTCCAAACCAAATCCAATATTAAATGAAATTCCTAATTTTAGCCCTTTTAGCCAAATTCTTGAACATGGCTAAATGATACCCAAATCAACTCAAAACTCATGGATTTCTTCATGATTCAATCATTCCTACAATCATTGACCCAAATATAAAATAAACCACCATTATAAAACTAAATCCAAGTCAACCCAATTCAAACCCAAGTTAACCCTTTTGACTTGAAATGGTCATATGAACCAAAACCCATTTGACTCCAAACCAATTGCAATTGGATTTATATTTCAATCCCAGGCTCATGTGTGCGTTCAATTAAACTTGAATCAAGCCTTGATCAAGCCAATTGACCCAGTTAGGCTCATTTGACCCAAAGTGACTTAAAGGTCCTTTTTGAGCCAAGTTCTAAACAAACCCAAATTGGATAGAACTAAGCCCATCTAAATCTCAATCCTGATTAACAATCATCATAAGGTGATTAATTGCATTGAATTGGGTCAAACTAAGTCAGTATTTAACCTAAATGAAATTCAAACTAGCCAAAATCCACCATATATCAAATTTATTAAAACCATTGACTCAAACCCATTCATAATCAATGATTGAACATGACCAAACCATCAATTGAGCCAAATCAAGCCCATTGGCCATTTGACCTAAGTTGACCCAAATTGGCCTAAAAAACCAAAATAGGTCAAATCATGACTTGATCAAAATTGATTGCAACCAATGGCTCAGTTTATTCCAAATCACTTATTAAACTTGACCAAAGCCATAATTAAGCCCAAGTTGACCAATTGATCAACTTGACTCAACCTAGCCCAAATTGACCTAAAAGGTCAACTTGGATAAAATTCAAATTAAATCCAAATTAAATCAAACCAAAGCCTACAATCATTTTTAATTAACCAATTGAACTTGACTCAACCCTTTACCCAATCCAATTTGGTCAAATTGGTCAAATTGATCAACATGACCACTTTGACCCTTTTAAATCCAAATGAGTCAAATTTAAACCTAGGCTAAACAAATTGGACCAAAACATCCCAAATCGTCATATGAATCTAACCCAAGCCTTGGTTTGACCAAATTTGACCAATTGGTCAACCCAACCCAACCTAGCTTAAACTGAATCCATTTGACCAATCTAAGCCAAACCACTCAAATCCAATTTATGGAACATTGTGGGCTGATCTAACTCAACTTAAACTCACCCTAGGTTAGCCCAAGACCTCTCCAAAAGCTAAGTGGGCCCCACCCAAGGGGTTTATCCATCAAACCATGGGATTTAAGCTTCAAAACCAATGGATCTATGCCAAGTCAACTCTCCCATACCCATCGTAGCCCCTTAGCAATCAATAGAACTTTCTTCTGGCCCACCTATCCCACCTAACCCACCCTAGGTCAGCCAAGGACCTTTGGGAGGTGAGTTAACTCACCTCCAACTCATACCGAGCACCCATTGGATCCAAGCCCTTGCAACCCTTGCACAATGGATCCATGGTAGCCTCCCATCACTCCTCACATCCTTGGCGTGCAACTTGAGGATGATGGAGACAAGTCTGATGGTCGGACGGCGGCTAGCTAGTGCAAATCATGTGCACGTTGTCGTCCATCCATCATGAGCAATTGAGGGGTATACCGCCTCAATTTGAGCATAAATCAATGACAAGTGCTTTGTGAGACTTCCTAAGGCATTTTCAAAATCCCATAGAGCTTCCCAAGTGATCCCAAGCCATCCTCGATTGGCATTGCCCATTCCCTAGCAAAGCCAAAATAGGACACCCACCTTTCGATCAATATTCCCTCTTCATCCGATCAAATCTCAATTTCTCTTAGCCACACCATCACCATACCTAGTCGAGAATAAACGAATCAACTCCCAAGCTTTCAAGCCATGGGAGCAGTGAATTCGATCAAGATCGAGTGCCAAAGGAGGGGAGCTTGGTCCACAAAGCATTCCACGCCAAATCAAGCCTGGACTTCTTCAACAGAGCCTCACCTCAACTAGGCGAAGCTACCTCCGATGACCCACTTCCGAAAATTAGCTCCAGTGAGGAAATTTTGCAAACCAAGCCTTGTATGCAAAAATGGGTTGGTCTTTTATGAAGTAAATTTGAATCCCATGGGAATTTGACCGTTGGATGTGTATCCCCCCTCCTTCCGAAGGTGTGGGACCAGTTTGATCCCAATCTGAGCTCGGATTGAATGGAGAAAGATGGACGGTGCTCGTTTTTTGTCACTCATGAAGGAGGAAGATCATATGCTGTCCATTTTGCGTGATTAGATCACGATAGATCCCGACTATTTTCTCCACTGCAGATCGAATCGTGGTCATCATATCTTAGATCAGACGATCCACAGAGAAAGCGCATCTGCCGTCGACTGAGCCAGCATGCAGATATGACTACTTAAATAGCCACCCCCATTGTGCCACGTGGAAAGCATGCCACGTCAACCTCCATGTGGCCTAATGGGATTAAGGCTTTAATTAGGTTGTTTTAATTAATTTTTAAGGCTGAAATTTCCTAAATTCATAACTAATTATAGAAAATTTTAAAAAATGCAAACTTTAGCTCATTTTCAAGGTATTCCAAAGTATAATCTAGGAAAATTATTATTAATTGATTTTGAATAATAATTTTTGTTTACTTAAAGTTTAATTAGTAACATTATTTGCTTAATTATCCCATAATTAAGCAACTAATTAATCTCAACTTTTTTGTGGATGTCTAGGGGAATGTCCTTTGCCTCCCCTATTTTTTTGGGATTTTATTGGTTTCTTAATTATGAAAATCAATTGATTAACCCCTAATCACTCTCATAATTTAAATAGTGATAATTAGTGAATGACCAGTGGTTTAATTAATTATTTAATCATAATTACCTTTGTGGAATAGTAAGGGAACTTAGGGAGTATGATTGGGATACTTTTCCTAATTCGTTTCCTAAGATTTCCTTCACTTTTTTGGAATTAACTTAATTAATGATTAATGAGGTAATTAATTGCTTAATTAATTTTAATTAATTAATGAGGTAATTAATCAGAGCCTAATGTAATGTTTGAAATGACTTAGGGATTAAGGATTGAGGCTTTGCTCTTAATTCCTCTTCTTAAATTAATTTCATCATCTTAATCAAAATATAATGAAAGAAATCAACCCATTAATTAATAAGCTTGATTTAACTCTATTTAAAATCCACCTCACATCTAAGCAACCTTTAATTGATCTTGGGTATCTCCTTGGGTGTTCAATAACCTAAGGTGAGAGATAATAAAACTATGGTTAGCTTATATGTGTGAGAAAATCATAGAAGTTATTAAATGATATTGCTTAAGTCTAACTAATCATTAATCATAAGCCAATTGCATTAGGCCCCTTTCATTTCTTAGGAGCATTGCAAATTTACTTTTCATGTGATTGCATATCATATTGGCTTATTATTAATTAGTTAATTAACTTAAGGTGATATAGGTAAGGGTTAATTAATTCACTTAATTCACACCTTAACCCAATTAAAACATAAAATCAACCTAAATATTCTTCATTAAACAAAATTAACTCACACATGGGGAATTATATTAGGAGTAACAAACCTCTTTCATATTTCCTAAATCAAATCAAACTCAAAGTTAAAAATTTCTTTAAAGAATTTTGGTTCATTTTCAATAGCCTTAGTTAATGTGATTGTCCTTAGGAATTAATTGGGGTGAATGAGATCATATGCTTATATTATATTATTTCTCTCTAATCATGCTAAATATTTCTTGCCATGTGAAATCATGCGTTCATTTCTTTTAAATCAAAATGAAATGGTTTTCTTTTATGTCAAATTGCATATGTTGACTTAAATTAAAATAGGTGTGGCTATTATCATTATTAAATCAAAAGCTATTTTTAAAAGCCCATAAATCAATTACAATAATATAAAGTGATGTTAATTACAAATATCTATAAGTTTGCATGTGATGATCATATAAGGTATGTAATATGGAGTTCTCTTTCCTTACTTTATATGAATTTACATGGGATTTGAGTGTATAGTTCATTTGAAAGGAACATAACATTTGCCCAAATCTACTCCTATGCATCCTCATGTTAACACTTAGAAAGAATTTTATATCACATATGTAAATCATGCAATCAAACCAAATATGACTTCTTGCACGACTTCTTATCCTCGTGGTTCTTTTTGTACATTCAATGTATATGAGAAAAGTGGTATATTAGTCTGGACACTCTAGGGCTGCGAGGCTTTAAATAGCCCTAAGTAGGTCTTGTACCTTACGATCCTAGTGTGGAAAATAATGGTGTTGTACTCAATTAAAACTCTTATACATATGTATGTATGCTGTGGCCAATGAATAAGAATCACAAATCAAATAAATCAAACACAACTTTTGCATGGGTTTTCCTATCCTTATAGTTGCTTATACATTTACATGTATCTAAGAAAAGTGGTATATTAGTTTGGACACCCCGAGGTTGTCTTTAAGTAGCCCTTAGTAGGTCTTGTACCTTATGCCCTTGGTGCAGAAAATAATGGTGATATACTCACTGAAAACTTTTATACATGTGAATGTGTATCTAACTAATGGATGAAAAATTCATCTTTTTCTATTGAAAAGATATGCATTCATAATTCATTCAAATGAAGCATCTAAATTCCAAACACATTTCTTTGCATCCATCATTTAAGTATGCTAAAACATACACTGTATGTATAGGTATGCTTAGGATTTACTCATATGCATGGTGTACATGATGGAAAGAAATGAATGAATATGTGTTGTATGATAAGAATTCATTCTAATTAATCTTAAGACGTCTTTCTTATTGAATAAGGCTATTTAGGGTGAACATAAACTTAGGATTAATCAAAATATGTAATAAGATATTCACTAAAGGAAATTGATTAATTAATTTGCTTTAGAAGTGACTTAAGGTAGGGATGAAAGAGGGTCATTCTCTCTTTCTTCTCTTTATAACACTTAGTTATTTTGTGTAGGTCATATGAAATAAAAGAAAACACAAAGTAAAATCTTCAAATCAGTTAAATCACTTAAAGAGAAATCAACCCTTTATAAATTAAATCCTTCACACTTAGCAAATTGCAAATTGCACACAAGCTTTAATTCACACACATTAAACTAAGTCACTATTTCATGCTTTATGTTAGGGTGGTGTATGGTTTGATGTATGCTTATTTTATGATGTATTATTTTAGAATAGATGTTAGGGTGTATGTGTGTAGTCTGGATGTTAGGCCAATATTAGCCTAATCATGCTTTCTGTAGGGGGTCGTGCTTAAGGGGCCACTGTAATAAAAATATAAATACTTTTGTTGTACAGATTGCTTATGCCCCTAAGCATAGCCCAAGTTAGGACAGGTTGGCTTGGTTACCCATGTGTAGTGTGCTAAGTCCAAATTATTCATATAACTGCTTGGGTTGTATGGTGTGTTTAGCTAACATTTATTTTGTTGGTGTAGCTATATTTACTTTCCTTATTTTTAATATAATTTTGTATTAGGATTAGGATAAGTGTTATGAGGGATTAGGATGAGCATTGGTTATAAGACCAAATCTTATGTACCATGTGATACCTTTGGAGCAAGCACATCCAGATCAAGACAAAAGGAATGAAGAAATGAAGCAAATTAAATGAAAAGAAGAAAGAAGAAAGAATGAATAATGAAGAGTGAAGCCCCCCATAACATTCACCATTTTTAATTGTAATTATTTTTTCATTATATTGGGATGTATAAGACTAGAGCTCGATTATCCACATTTCTTTTCTTTGTCGTACGACGGTACCCAACCGTATCGGCCTCTTATTCTTTTGTGATAGCTTTATAAAATTGTTTGATGTTTTATTTAGCTTGTGCATTAGAAAAAGCATGCCTCTTCATAGTTTATTTATGATTTGGTGATTGTTTGATGGTCTGGATGCGATTAGGCTCCTAAGATAAAAATAAATTTTCTATCCCATTAAACAATTCATAACTAAACTTTTAAAATAAATCACAAGCTCATATAAAAGGTTAGGTATTAAATCAAGAAAATAAAATATTTAGCAACCCCTTAGATGGATGTTGAATGTTTAATATTATGCATAATCATCTTGTTTCACTCTTGTTAAGAGAGGGCTTTCATCTGTGCCAGGTAAAAATAGGCTTAATCTTTAAGAGCCTATGATGGAAGAACACCTCTTTCTCTTTTGATTTGGCCCATAATCAACTTCTCATGCATTTAGAAATACAAAATTCTATAACTTGTGTCAAAAAAAAGAGTCCCAAATTAAACAAATTGTGATAAAAATTTGCATTAGATTAAGTCATTATTCCCTCATGCTCTAGTCTCTTAGGGTGTAGGTTTAAGGACTTAATTTCTTTTCTAAATAAATAATAGTCTAACTATCTTGCAAAGCATATGAGTTACCTACGTGATTTTGAAATGTAGGAGGAGTTAGCTGGGTGCCACTCTAGGTAGTAATAAGTCTACCAATCTAATGATTTACTCTCTCTTATGGAGGTAAATCATATACCCATTTTCACCTTAGATTTAGGTTGTGCTTTGGTCCTCGCCAAAACTCCCTTGATTTAGAATATGAGATTGTTGTTTCCCTTTGAGGGCTGCAAGTATAAATCCTCACCTCTTAGGCTTTTCCACTATCTTCTATTGTGGAATTATAAGTCCTAGATTTCTAATAAAATTTCAACTCAAATATATAAATCTCCTCAATTTCAAATATATAAAGCACACACATAGGATAGATTGGAGTGCTCACTAGGTTTCCTAGTATCATGAGCACTCCCTACTCATCTCCTTTGGTTTTGATAATAACTCTCCCCTTTTTGATCCATCCCATTTGATCTTCTAAAATACAACCAATTTATTGATAGTCCTATCCTTGAATTCTTTGGAGACAAAAACCACCAACTTTTATCGAGAGTATTCTTAAGGGATTCACTTTCCTTAAGATGTAATTAACTATGGAGGCTTGCCTCCATAAGGAACTTAATGAACCTGGTTTAAATAAACCTTACTTTACTTTTCCATGTAAAGCAGGGGAAAAATCTTTGGTATATTCGAAGACCCATCAAGCTTTAAGAGTCCTTATTAGGTGATTAGGTCCATTATATGGTAGTTACTTCTACCTCTCGAGATAGTATATTATTCCTTAATGTCATACCCGATCACCTCAATGAGTACATCCTCAGATCTACGTGGTGTCTAAATAAACACACACAACCAAAATCAAAAATAAATAATACACCTCCTTAGGGCTACTTAAAGCCTCGTGTTCTCGGAATGTCCAAACTATATACTTGCCAACTCAAACATATGTAAACATGCACATGAACCATGAAAACAAAATAATCCTTTAGTATCTTTGCATTATAACTCAATGGAAACTTTATTAAACATTTATATCCAACATTAACATAAATTTTGCATTCTTATTCATCATTAGCTTATAATTTTAAAAATAATTTAGAATTTATTAGTGATAATAGCCACACCATATAATAGTATTTATCCAACATGTGCAACTTAAATGTAATCATATTTTATTAATTCCCTTTTCTTTTTGAAAATATGAACATGTGAAACAAATGACATGCATATTTATAATGACTAAAAATAAGTAATTAAATATCACCACATACTCAATTATATTAAGTCCTAAGGACAATCAAGTTACTTAAGACTAACCAAAGTTCTTATAAGATTTGATTTTGATATTTGAGTTATTAAAACCTAAAAAGGAGAGATGATACTTAGTATTTACCCTATCCCATGTTGGTGATTTGATATATTTAAAGAAAGAAATTAAATGGATTTTATGAGTTGATTAAGTTCGAACCATTAAGCACATAAATTTAATTACCCTTTCCTAAATTTCTTTAATTTAATTAACTACTTGATCATGAGCCTTCAATGGTATGCTTTTAGGGAAGTAAAATTTTCAATGCACCTAAAGGAGGCTCATTCTTAAGAGTAAATTAGATTAAAGAAGGAGAGAAACTAAGTTAAATACTCTTATGATTTTCCCTTATCAATGGGTTAATCATAATTTCTTTAATGACTTTATGTTATTAAACGCATAAAGTGAAATTAGTGGATTATGTTTGAATTATATGAACCAATTATTATTATTTTTTTATTTTGATTTTATCACTAATTTTCCTAGTTATTCCCTAATTATTAAACAAGTTAATTAACCCTCTCAAGAAAATACACTTAGAAAAATAATTAGGAAAGAGGGCCTAATTATTTTTCCTCATTGTTCCCACTATCCACAATGATTAATTATTATTAATTATTTAATTTTTTACTGTTCACCAATTTTAATTTTTTGCTGTTCACTAATTATTATTAATTATTATTAGGATTGAAATTCCAAATTCTTAAATTACATGTTAAATAATTCCAAGAAAATTATGGGAGGTAGAGGACATCACATAGAAGTATCCCACTAAATTTAGAATTAGTTCACCAAGTAATATGGCCTTGATTAATATAATTAGTCTAGGATTCAAACATTTATTAAGCACTGCTCACTAAGCATAAATTAAGAATTTTATTTTTCTTAAATTCTCCTCTATCGAACCTTTCCAAATTGGGTTTATTTTTAATTTTTGATTTTTCTAGAATCAGTTAAGATTATTTGAAGTTATGACCATTTAATTATATTTTTAAAGCCTAATTAACCCTTTAAACCATCGACACCATGCGGATGCTGACGCGGTAATGCTTTCCACATAGCATCATGGTATTGGTCACTTAAATTATCTGACGTGACAACTATCTCAGAGACGATGGATGGGAATTCATCTCGGTCATCCGATCTCAGATCAGACATTCGAGATTAATCCTGTGATTTCAAAGGGATTAAATCAAAATTTTTAATGCGATTAATCAGAGGT
Source organism: Cymbidium sinense (assembly GCA_021442155.1). Taxonomy (NCBI): domain Eukaryota; kingdom Viridiplantae; phylum Streptophyta; class Magnoliopsida; order Asparagales; family Orchidaceae; genus Cymbidium; species Cymbidium sinense. Next base: position 86,239,010 of record CM038228.1, read on the forward strand.
CCTCCGTTCTAATCACACGAAATAGACGGTCGATGATCAGTCATCCCACGAGCGCCGGAAGATGAACATCATCCATATTCCACCACTTGATCTAAGCTCCCCGAAGCTTGTTTGACGGTGAAATTGACTCCAAAATGATTAGGGAATGAATCTAAAAAGATCATATAATCAATATCGTACGAAAACATGATTCACTTCAAAAGAGATCAACACTTAAGGGTTAAAGCTACGGTTGCTAGATTTTTAACTCGCAGAAGCTATAGACCGATGGTCCGCTGATAGAGGTAGCTTCATCTTGAAGAGACAAATCCCTGTTGAGAACATCACGAGCTGCCTCCTTGTCGATTGCTCTGTGGACCAAACATCACCGCAAAGCTCGCCAATGTTAGCCTTGGGACATCTTCTAGTGGTTGAATAACCAGATGGAGTGAAGGTGTGGGAAGTGTTAATTTAAGTTTAGTGAAGGTTTACAAAGTTTTGATGGATGGAGCTCACGAGTTTGATCGAAAGCTAGTCTCACCGGGTGCAGTGCACGAGGAGCTCAGGAGAAGGTACAGGATTGTGCGAAATGCTCTAGGGAAGATCTGTGCTCGATTTGAATTGATGGGGAGGAGTATTCTCTCCTCCCCAACTGAACCAAGGTTGGGAATGATTTAGCCTTTGACAACCGTCCAGCCAGGGTAGGTGGCTAGAGATAGCATGGGACTGTTGAGGTGGCTAAGGGTGAGAAACTGAGGGAGTGTAGGGCTGGCATGAGGTGTACACACTCTTTTAGGTGGACTAATGGATGCCATGGGTGAACTCACCCTCTCTTGGCCAAAGTTTGAGCCCAACAGTTTGGGTTAGGTTGGGTCAGTGGTCCTCTTGTCCAAGAAGAGCCAAACCTAGCTATCATAGGGTAAGGGGGTGGAGAACCCTTCCAAATGGGGATTTTGTCCCATTTGGGCAGCTTGATTCAATGGGTTTGACTCAAACTGGGTTCACCATGGGTTGGGCCCACTTGGGTATGCCCATGGTGACCTAAGGATGTGTTATGCTAAATTTGGTTGGGTTTGAGCTTAATTTGATTTGGTTTAGCTCAATTTGACTCATATGGGTCAAATGGGCCAAGTTGGACTAAGTTGACCACTTTGATCAAATTGAGTCAAAGTGATGTCTTGGGTGAGTTCAATTGGTCATTTGGAGTGAATGAGTGCAATTAGTTTGATTCAATTTGGGTTAGAGTTGGAATTGGCTCATATGGTTCAATTCGGGTCAAATGGGTCATGTTGAGCAATTGGACCAAATTGGCCAAATTGGCTTGAGCAAGAGTTAGGTCTATGTTTAATTGATCATAGGTGATTGATTGGAATGGTTGATTTGCATTAATTTAGATTATGGAGTGATCTGGTTCAATTTGACCATTTAGATTTGGGCTAATGGGATAATTAGGTTAGGTTGACCAAATTGGGTTCAATTGAAAGTTGGATTATAATAATATTGAATTGGTGATTTGTTAGAAGCATTGGTTTCAACTAACTTGATGCAATATTTGATTTAGCGCAATTTTACCGATTAGGATAAATTGGGTCAACTTGGGTTAAAGGATCCAATTGGCTTGATTAGGTTCAATTGATTATAGTGGAGTGTTCAATAATGGCCTACAATCATTAATGAAGGGATTGGATATCTTGGTTTGTTCCAATGGTAGTTTAATTAGAGTTTAGTTCAATTACCCCTTTTTAGGTCACTTTGGGTCAAGTAACTTGGTCAAGCCAATTGGGACTAATTAGGGTTATGGATGGTTGTGATGCGTTCAATAATAAATTTAAAGTTGATTGGTGGCTTTGATTGTAATTAATTTGGGCTTAATTAAGTTTTGGCTCATCTCAACCCTTTAGGTCAGATGGTTAACTTGGGTTGGTCCCTTTCCTTCGGTTCAATTAGCTTGATTGCAAGTGTTCAGGTGGCTTGAAATAATCTAATCAATAGTTAAAGTGAATGAAAAAAATCAAATTGGACTTAGTTCGTTTGAATGGGTTTGAATTGAGTCATAGGATTATGGTGGAGTTAACTTGCTAAGATCCAAGCATCTGGCTTGGAGCTTGATTAAGAAAATTAAATTCACCAAGGTTTAATTGAATATATTTGAGGTTGGTTTTGCTCTATCTACATGCACTTATGATTGGATGAGTGAATATGTATGAGTTTTGGTTTAGCCCATAGGATAGGTGAAACCTATTTGTCCTAAGGTGGAGTCTAAGCTGAGGGTTATGTCCTCTAAGTCTCTAAACTTAAATTTAATATTCTCTTAATCACTAGAAGTGTCCTAACAGTAAGAAAATCCAAGTGTCTAGAAGGTTCCTAGATCTAAGATGAAGAAGATTAATCATCACTCCAAAAATGAGGTCAACAAAGTTAAATAATAATTTTAAATAATTTGATATTTATTAATAGATGACAATCTTCACTCATTGTTTTCCTTAAAAAAAATTGTTGTCATATATCTATGATCAAATGTTGCACACTTTTGCGGATTTGTCTTAAAAGCTGCATTAAGAGGCATTGTCATAAATTTTTTACAATAGATTACATTCATGTAAACTCATGATTATATTTTATGCTTAGAAGAAGAATCATTAACTTTAAAAGCTATTGGTGAAAATAAATATGAAAACTATCCCAGATTATATAAAGTTTATAAAGGCTATACACCCCTAGTTTATCATAGAGTGAGTAGCTTATAAGAAAATTTCATATTTAAAATCTAGGTCATAATATAATAATGTCAATGATATTGATAATGACAATGAATGTGAATTTTCAATATGATAAAGCAGGTGTTAACCCCATTTTCCTCCAAAATGATATTGCTTAGTGTATTATTTTAGGAGTGGTAAAATCCATTGATGTTGAAAATTAATAAATTATAGGAAGATTTACCTACATATCACACAATTTTAATGCATTTACGTATCTAACACTTAAAGTTAGATATTTACTTATCTAATACTTTTCTATACTTAAAAAGGTGCATTTTTCTTTTAAAAAGTGAGTGATGATGATATTTTTGATGTGATATTGAAGATTGGGGTGTTATATATATGTAAAGTTGAAGTTTAAGTGTTAGATATATGAATACATAAAAATTTTGTGGTATGTATGAAAATTCCTAAATTATATTAGGTTTAGCTAGCTTGGAGTTGAGTATTTTATTACAAGTTGAAAAGGATTTAATAAGAGTTTCCTACAATTATGAAGAATAAATAATAAAATATTAATAAGAGAACTAGAGAAGTTAGCAAAGGCCTTAGGAACTAATTAAGTTGTCAAGTTTTATTATTATTATTATTATTATTATTATTATTATTATTATTATATATATATATATATATATATATATATATGTTATAATGGATCAATAAAATTAGTCCAAGATCAATTTTAAAATAACTCAATTCACCTCTCCTCTTATCTGTACCATTGCTTTCAAATGGTATCAAAATGAGACAATTTTGAAGAGTCTCATAAACTAAGAGTATATCATAATAAATGATGTTATATATATATATATATATATATCATTCTTTGTTATCCAATCAATTATATTTGAATATTGAAGAGATTGCGAGCCTACATTTATTCATTCTATTACTTTTTCTATGGGCACTTACTTAAAATTAATTTTGCCTACTAAATTTGTTCATGATTTTATCACATATATATTACATAGCGAAATATACTTGGCATGAACTAATGCTCATCCTAATCCCCCATAATAATCATTCTAAAATCCTAATTGCAAAAATTACATGAAAAAAAAGTAAATTTAACTAACACCTACAAAATAGAGATTAGCTAAACAAACCATACAAATCCGAAGCATGTATGTTGGACTTAGCACTCCACATATGGGTAACCAAGTCCACCTGCCTATAGGATTATGCTTAGAGGTATAAGCACTTACACAGGAAAAGCAGTTATATTTTTATTACAGCGCCCCTTAAGCACAATCCCCTATAGAAAATAATGATTAAACTAAATCATCCTACCATTCATTCTACGCATATTCACCCTAACATCCAAACTAAAATAAAATATCACAAAAAGAGCAAACATCAAATCATGCACCGCCCAAACATAAAGCTATAAGTGGTGACTTAGTATAATGTGTGTGCTTTAGAAAGCTTGTGTGGTATGCTTAGCTATGGCTTTAATCTTTAGATTTTCTAAGTGTGAAGATGTTCAACTTAGATGGGTGGTTTCATTTAAGTGTTTAGTTTATTTGGATTTATTTTATTTTATGCTTTGTTTAGGTTTAAATGAATCCTATAATTAATTACTAAGTGTTGTAAAGAGAGGGAAAGGACAAGAGAACTTCTCTTTCCTTCCCTATCTTAAGTAATTTCTAAAGTAGATTCATGTTTAATTTTATTTAGTGAATGTCTTATTATGTGTTTTAATTAATCTTAAGTTTAGATCAACTCTAAATAAACATAGTCAAATAGAAAGACATTTTAAGATTAAGTAAAGTGAAATAACATCACAAAACACACACCACTTTATTTCTTTCCCAACATATATAACATGCATATGGATGAATCCTAAGCATATTTATACATGCAAAGGAGAATGTTTAGCACACATTAATGATGAATGCTAAGTAATATCACTTAAGTAAATTTAGATGCTCTGTTATGCATGATTTTTATTAAGTATAAAAGGATTATTCTGTTATCCTTTGTTTATATGCACATGTGTATGTATGAAAGGCATAAGTGAGTACATCGCTATTGTTAGCACTAGTGGTGTAAGGTACAAGACTTACTTAGGGCTACTTAAAGCCTCGCAACCCCGGGATTGTCTAGACTAATATACCACTTTCCTTAAATACATATGCATGTACAAAAGAAGTAAATGGAAAAACAAAAATGCAACAATTTATATTCATTTGATTTTGGTTTGATTGTTTAATTTATATGTGTGAATGTAAAGATCCCTCTTAATTTATAACATGGAAGAGGATAAGAGTAGATTTTAAGCAAGTGTTATATTCTTTTAAAAGAACTATACACTTTACAAATCTTATTCAAATCCATGTTAAGAGGAAAGAAAGGAAGCAAACAAAGGACACATTTTAATATACACATGCAAGCTTATAAATAAAGTATAAGTAGCATACCTTTTAGTTCTGATATTTGATTTATATGTTTTAAAAATAAATTTGAATTTAATAGTGATAATAGCCATTCATATTTTAGGTTTAGGCAAAACATGCAATTTGACATAAAGAAACACGTCATTTTAATTTTGATTTTTAAAAGATATGGATGCATGAATTTCATATGATATACACATTTAACATGCTAGGAAAGAAATAAAGTGATGAAAGTAATATAAATTTATTCACCTTAATTAATTCTTAAAGACATCTTATGAAATAAGAAAGTTTAAAGTAAATCAAAGTTTGTTTATTGTGATTTTTGTTTTGAATTTGCTTTATGTTTGATTTAGAAAATGTGAAAGAATGTTTGCTGGTCCTAACCCACTTCCTCCATATGTGAGTTAATTTAGTTTGTTCTTAGGATCATTAGGTGATTTTTATATTTTGTTTAGGTTAAGGTGTGAATTAAGTGTGTTAATTGTCTCTTACCTACACCACTTTAGCATACTTAACCAAATAATTATAAGATAATGGATGACATAAAACCACACAAGAAATTTAAATCAGCAATGCACCTAAGAAAGGAAGGTGTCTAATGCAATTGGCTCATGATTAATGATTAATTAAGCTAAAAGGTTTAAGTTAAGTACTTTCAGAACCCTTCCGACACATGTGGATTAGGTTTTGATTTCCTTAAACCACTTAGGTTGTTGAACACCTAAGAATCTACCGAAGATGAATTAGTTACGTTCTGGAAGATTTTAGAATATTATCAAATTAATTAGGTAGGTAATTAGTGGATTAATCCTTAATTATGTTTAGATTAGGGAATAAAGAGTTTAAGGAATAGCTTAAGAAAAATATCCCAAAATTATTCCCTAAACCTCCTATTCACTTAAACAAATCTTAATTAACTTAATTAAGGGATTAAACTATTGATTACACACTTAATTAGGCTTAATTACATTAGGAGAGTAATTAAGAATGAATCCAGTAATTAACCTAATTAAACTACTAATAAATCTCAAGAAAATTAAGGGAGGCAGAAGTCATCCCACTAAATACACATGAGAAGTTTGAGATTAATTAATAAAATAATTAGAGAGTAATTAGCCTAATTACATTCCTAATAAAACATAAATTCAGAGAATAACACTATTTAAAATCCATAAAAATCAATTTTATAATATTCTACATTCAATTATCTTTCATATGCAATTAATTTCATATTTTTTTTATTTTTCTACACTTAGATATGAATATTTGAAGTTTCCATGATTAATTAGATAATTAAATAGCCTAATTACACAGTTAATCCCATCGGTGCCACGTGGAGGTTGACACGGCACGTGCTTTCCATGTGGCACGATGGGAGAGGCTATTTAAGTAGTCACATCGTAGCGCTACGTTAGCGGTGGTGCTATGCGCTTTCTCTCCATCAGTTTGATCAAAGATTGGACGGTTGAGATTAAACCCACGGTATTAAAGGATTTAAATGACAGATCTATGTGGATTAATCATGGCCGTCCATTTAAAATTCACGGATGGACGACCCATGATTCATCCCTGAGTTTTCCTGCAGGAAGGGGGAGCTGTTCACCTTCCATGGCAAGATTCAAGCTCAATTGAGCTAAAATTGAACCCAAAACTTACCCACACCATCATCATGCAAGGAAGATCACATCCAATGGGTAGTTTCTCATGAGATGAAACTTTACTTCACAAAGGACCACACTATGGCTAAATTAAGCTCGGTTTCATGGCGTACCTTCCTGGAGGCTATCACCGGTGCCCGATTCCCTTGGAGAAGCTTCGTTTAGTGGAGAAGAAGCTTTGTTGAAGTTTTGAGGTGTTGAAATTGGATGGATCTTCTTAGAGGCAGACTTCACCCTCACTTGAGCTCAGTCTTGGTCAAGAGTCATCCTCCCTTTCTTAGGGAACTTGTGTGAAGCTTGGAGTGAGTTCGATTTGATCCTCTAAGGGAGCTTGAAGGAGGAATTGGCTTGGTGTTGACTACTGAGTGAGATGGATTTCATGTGGAGCTCCCCTATTTTCAGTCTATGAAAAATGAGAAAATGAAAATTCAATTTCACTCTAGGAAGCTTGGGATCACTTGGAAATGGCTCCTCTGGCTTCCCTTTGCTCAATCAAATTGGGGCCTGATGAATTCAAATGAGATTAGGGGGAGTATATCTCCCTCTTGAAGGTTCAGACGGTCATAAGCTCCTTTGCTATTTTGATCCAATTGACCACCTCGAGTGGGTTTGTTAGGCTATTAGAGATGTCCTTCAATTCAATTTTGAGTGCGAAGTAGAGTAGTGGAGCTCCCATGTGCCTTAATTGAGTGGAGGGGAGATTCCATGTGCTTAATTTCAAGTAAGGTGGTCAGTTTTAGCCTTAGGTTGGGTTGGGCTGACCCAAACCCATTGTGTTAGGTGCACCACACTCACTAGTGTCCACTAAGAGGGTGTCAAGTGGTTATGAAGAAGATTTGACCAAATTCGAAGTAAATTTGGCCAAATTTACCCTATGGACTAGGGGTAAAATGGTCATTTGGCTTGGGTTTCAATTTGAATATGTTCAATATGATTGAAAAATAGGTTAGACCAAGTTTCATTGAATTTGGAGTTGATTTGATATGATTTGGCTCATGTTGGCCCATTTAGGTCAAAATGGGTCAACTTCGGTCAAGTTGACTAATTGGTCAAATTGGGTCAAACCAAGGGTTGGGTCAAGTTTATATGACCATTTGGAATGTTTTGGCAACTTTGGTTTGGTTCAATTTGGTTTGACCTTTTAGGTCAAGTTGGGTTCATGGTCAATTGGGCTAGGTTGGGTCTAGTTGGCTAATTAAGGCTTTGGTCAAGTTTAACAATCATTTTAGAATGAATTTGACCCATTTGTTTCAATCAATTTGGCTTAGATCAAGTTTTGACACATTTTGACTTTTCAGGTCAACTTAGGTCAACTTAGGTCAAGTAGCCAAATGGTCTTGGTTAGGCTCAAATGATGACTTGGTCAAGTTCAAACATTAATCATGAATGAGTTTTGATCAATGGTTTCAATCAATTTGGCATGTGGTAGATTTTGGCTAATTTAGGTTTCATTTTAGTCAAATGTTGACTTGGTCAACCCTTAGGTTTGAATTGGTTTGACCCAATTTTAGTGATTGATCATCTCATGATGATTGTTACTCACAATGTGAGGCTTAGTTGGGTTTAGTTCAATCCAATTTGGGTAGGATTAGAATTTGGCTCATAAGGGGTACTTTAGGTCACTTTGGGTCAAGTGAGCCTAAGTGAGTCAAATGGCTTTGATCAAAGCTTGATTTGAGTTTGATTGAACTCACATATGGACTTGTGATTGAAATATAAATCCATTTGCAAGAGATTTGAAGTCAAATGGGTTTTGATTTATTTGACAATTTCAAGTTCAAAGGGTGAACATGAGTTTGACTTGGGTTTGAATTTAGTTTTGGTTTAGTGATTGAAGTTTATAGTTATATTTGGATTCATGATTGTAGGATTGATTGAATCTTGAAGAAAAATTAAGAGTTTGGGTTGATTTTAATTGTATTAGGCTAAGTTTAAGAGTTTGACATGAAAGGCTTAGGTTGAATTTGAGTTTGATTTTTGGGTTTAGTTTGATTGATTTGAATTTATATTTCATTTATATATGTGAATATAAATGAGAATATAAATAGGTTATGAGAAAATTTCTTGAATTTGAAGTGATTTGAACTTGATTTGAGCTAAGTCCATGAGGTTGAATCAAAGGGCTTAGAAAAGATTTTTGAAATTTGGATTTGATTTTGGGTTTAGTTTGATTGATTTGATTTTATATTTCATTTATTTATGTGAATATAAATAAGAATATAAATGAGTTGTGAGAAAATTTCATGAGTTTGAATTGATTTTGGATAAGTTCATAAGAGGGAAATCAAAGTGACTTAGGAAAGATTTTGGAATTTGAGTTGGATTTCAATCATAGGTTTCAATCATGGGTTTCAATCATTTGGAATTGATTCATGATTTGAGAAAATCCATTAAATTGATTCAAGATCGGATTGAGAGTTGAAGTTGATATGAGTTTGGAGTTTGACTTGGAAGAAGAAAGTGAAGATTTGGTTCAAGCTATAGGGTAGGCAAATTTTCTTAACACCTCTAAGGCTTGACCTATTCTTATGGCTAACTCTTCTAAGTCTCTAGGGTTAGGTTGAGTGTCCACCTAATCACTAGATGTGTCTTAAGACTAAGAAACTCTTAAAGTCTAAGAGAAGTCCTATGTCTAAGGTGGAGAGGTTGAGAGCTCATCTTAAAAATGAGGTCAATAAAGGGCGACCAATAGGTGTGATGTGACTGACAAGGTACACCACACGTATTAGTGTTGACCAAAATGATCAACAACACCAAACGATCACAAGCAATATCAGAAACAATCTACTTATAACCCAAGGTGTAGATGGAATTCAGAGCTTAATGCAATGTGACTGTACTTATTTCAAAGTCATAAGGGAGGGAAGGAGGAATCCATTAGGGATAGAGTTAGTGAACCTTCTACTAGGGAAGCAGATTCAAGTCATCCACAAAGGCGATGAGAGGTTTGATTTGAGTCTCACTGGGGAGAGAAATCAATTTGATTTATTTAATTTGTTTAATTGTGTTTATTTTGACTCCACCGGGGATAGAAAAGTGAACTCTCCACTAGGGAGGCAAGTTCAAGTCATCCACTAGGGAGGAAGAGTTGTGAAATCTGCTAAGGGATTAGAATTCTGAGATCCACTAGGGAGCTAGAAAGATTTGCATCTCACTGAGGAGAAGCAAAATATTATATGTGTCAAAATTGGCTCATTATTAATTAAATATTGAAAACTTTTATAAGATGACATATTAATTTACTCAAAATTTTCTTTCAAATTAATTATTTGCAAACAACCATGGTGTTTATGATCAATTTCATTACCATCATTTTCCAACAACCTAAATTTTAAAAATCAAATTGGATTAGACTAGCTAGTCCAACCAAATTAGCCATGAATTTATTCTTTGACCGATTTGGTCTAGGTCCAAGAAAGCCTATACATAGAACTAGAGTTGATCTGTTGAGCCAGGTTGATTTTTGAAAACCCAACTAATTTTAATATTAATCAAAATTTTAAATATTTGTAATTTAAGGAGATAACTAGAAAAATATTGCCTTTCTTGGGTTACAAGCTTGGATCAAAAAAGTGAAGGGTTGCATTAAGTAGTCGATAGTTAACGTAAAACTTATAAAAAAATCTTGACATTAATACATTTTTGAAGACTAGGATATTCACTAGAAGTGAGGTTGTATATGACCTAAATACAATGAAAAGTATGTAAAGCGATGCGATAGGTGTAGTATTAAATAAACAAGAGTTCTTACATTTATGATTCAAGCAGAAGCTAGTCTATGAAACTAGAATTCTAATAGAAATTTATAATATATGTATTTTTACAAGTAAATTAATAGAATTAATAGATGTTATTGTTCATAGAAAGATAAATATCTAATGTATTCAAGAAAAAAAAATAGGTTAGGGAAAAGGTCAAGGAGATTAATAATTTTGGTTATAAACTTTGTTAATCACATAGAATTATACTCTAGAAATGGTGTAGGTATGACTTTATTGTAATAAAATTCTATATGGGGTTCTCATATATATATATATATATATATATATATATATATATATATATATATATATATATGTATGGAATATAAGGAATATTTAAATACAAGATCTTTAAAGGGGTAAACTCAAGCAACTAGAGCTACAAGCGACATAGAAAATCACTACAATCAAACATCGAAAAAAAAAGAAAAGAAAGAAAAATACAAGTAAACAAAAGAGAAAGCATTGACCGGGCATCGACAAAAGATCTTGAGGATGAAAGTCTATGCCTCGGGAGATGGAACCAAAGAACAACCAATGCAACCATGTAGAAGAAAGAGTTAGCTAGGTGATACAATTTGGTGAAAGTAAGATAGAAAAGAAGATATAATTAAATATGTGGAGGCTCATTTCAGTCACACCAAATTAGGGCAGCAAACATGGGTATCAAACTTTAAAAGAAGGTTACATCGGATGTTTACTACCAACCAAGGATTGGGTGAAATCATCCAGTCATCATAGCCACAAACACATAAGCGGCAACTAGTGGATGAAAGTTAATGATATTGAATCTGCATACCAAAACCACACACAATGGAGGAGAAGTCAGCACAAATCTGAATGGAAAAGGATGACACCACTCCTTTCTAAGATAATAAACACCGGACAATGCCAAAATAATTAATTTGAGTCTCCAAAAACACCCCAAATTAGAACCACATAATGTTGCACCTTACCAAGACACATCCACATATAGATGCAAGAAAAGACAACTAAATCAGTGGTAAAAGGAATGTATCTTTTAAAATAATAACAAGCGTGGCAACATAATATCGAATGCCTAGTCCACAGCCAGACCAAACAAGATGATGATGGGATGACACATGTGAAGACCATATGGCCATGCATAAAGCACCCAGGGACAAGAAGAAAACACCCACATTAGGTAGCTTGCTAAGCGAACAGAATAAAGACCATTCAAATAGAAGATGAAAGACAAACATGAAACCACCATGACAACAAAACTAGAAAAAAGACATTAAAATAGTAGCTTAAAACTTGTGGATTGGGAGAAGAACAAGCACCAAACCACATAACACACCATACCATAAGGGAAAACCGGATAAGAAAGACCCACAAATAGTAAAGCACTACCATCTAAACAATTTGTTGGGGTGTGATAAGATTCACCATTACATGATATCTAGAAAATAGAGAGGGAATGCATCATAAAACAAAAAAGCACATAGAAGGAAATATATTTAATATCATAGACCCATAATTGAGCCAAAATAATAGTAGCGAACATCCATCCAGAAAGGGATAAATGGCTAGAGCTTAACATCGATATCAATTTTATCAAGGTTCACAAGCCCCCTTAAAGGATACTAAGATTATTAATATATATAGCAATAGAAGAATTATAGCTTTAAAGATTACTAATGATGCTAAGATTATTAATATTATAAGTATTTATGCTCATTAGGTAACTTTGTTTGTATATTTAAAATATTTTTAGAATGACCTAGAAGGATTAATACAAAGGATACCTTTTTAAGAAAGAGTATTTATTAAAATTTATCTAATTGGATATATTATAAAATAATAAAAGTTTTTAAAAGAAATCATGATGGTTATGAATTAAGAGTGACTAATGAAGAATATAATACTATATTAGATTTTGCTTTGAATTATGATTTTATAATTGTTAATACTTTATTTAAGAAAAAAAATATGATCACTTAAAAGGAATGAGCCTACTAAATTGTAGATTGATTATTTTCTTTTAATGAATATCAATCTTTTAGATTATAAGGATTATAAGGAAATTTTGGGTGAAATTTTAAGTATCGAGCATCAACTACTAGTTTAAAATTTAAGATGAGAGATTGAAAGTTAAAAAATAAAATAATTCATTATCCTAGAATCAGAAGGGGGTACTTAAAGAAAACAAAAATTATTTTTAAGTGTAAACTATAAGATCTTACTATTTAGGATGTGCACTAAAAAGCTAATTATGTGAGAAAAATAGCAAGTGATATTTAGTAAGTTCTAAAAAATGTGCTTGGAAAATCAAACAGAAAATGGCATATTAAAAAAAATAGTTGAAGTCAAAATGTGAGATAAAAGATAAAAAATAAAACATTTCATTCTAAAGTTGATTTAAATGTAAAGGTCAAATAATTATGAAGATATAGTGGCCTTTTGGGGATTCTAAATAAGTAATATATGATGTAAAGAATTTGGTATTTAGTAATCCATATAATAGATTGAATCTAAAGAGGGTGAAAGATTCATGTATAACATAGTCGAACGAGAAGAAAGGAGAAGTAAAGATTTAGTTCAAGTGAAGTGCATCAAGGATAAAAATCAAAAAATATTTTTTAAGAATAAGATATTTAGCATAGGTGGGTGAGATATTTTAACAAACTTTCAATGAGACCTACGAGATATTCACAAATATAGCATTTCTTAGTTTTGTAAGGGTGTATTTCAGTTTAAAAAATTAATGAGGAATATTTTTTATGTAATATTAAATATTAGTTATTAGTAATGTAAATATTTATTTAAGTATTAGATATGTAATTATATAGCACTTGTGTTATATATATATATATATATATATATATATATATATATATATATATATATATATATATATATATATATATATATATATATATATATATATATATTTGAAAAGTGTTTATTGCATTTAACTATATATATACAAAGAAAAAATAATAAGATGAAATCTTTGGTTAAAAATATAAAATAGTTAAATAATAATTGTAAATAACTTGTTCTTTATTAACAGATGGCAATCTTCACTCATTTTTTTCTTTAAAATAAAATTGTTGTCATATATTTATAACCAAATGTTGCACACTTTTGCGGATTTGTCTTACAAAGCTGCATTAAGAGCCACTTTCATAGATTTTTTACAGTAGATTACATCCATATAAACTCATGATTATATTTTTTGCCTAGAAGAAGAATCATTAACTTTCAAAAGCTATTGGTGAAAATAAAGATGAGATTTATCCAAAATTATATAAAGTTTATAAAGGCTCTACCCTAGTTTATCATAGAGTGAATAGTTTATAAAAATTTCTTATTTAAAATTTGGGTCATAATATACTAATGTCAATGATAATGATAATGACAATGAATGTGAATTTCATTACAATGAAGGAGGTGTTACCCCATTTTCCACTAAAATGATATGCTTAGTGTATTATTTTAGGAGTGGCATATTCCTTTGATGTTGAAGATTAATAAATTATAGGAAGGTTTATGTACATTTCACACAATTTTTATGCATTTACATATTTAAAACTTAAAGTTATATATTTACTTATCTAACATTTTCCTATACTTTAAAAGGTGCATTTTGGTTTTAAAATTCAATGATTATCATATTTTTGATGTAATATTGAAGATTGGAGTGTTATATATGTAAAAATTGATGTTTAAATATTAGATATATAAATACAAAAAAATTATGTGGTATGTATGTAAATCCCTAAATTATATTAGGAGTAGCTGGCTTGCAGTTGAGTATTTTATTACAAGTTGAAAAGGATTTATTAAGAGGTTTCCTACAATTATGAAGAATAAAGAATAAAATTATTAATAAAAGAACCGAGAAGTTAGCATAGGCCTTAGAACTATTTATATTTTACTTTTATTTTCTTTATATATATATATATATATATATATATATATATATATATATATATATATATATATATATATATATATATATATATATATATATATATATATATATGTATATATATTATGTGTGTTGTGTGTGTGTGTGTGTGTGTGTGTGTTGTGTTTGTGTGTTTTGTGTGTGTTTATAATGGATTAATAAAATTCGTCCAAGATCAAGATTTTAAAACAACTCAATTCACATGTGAATCCTCCAACAGCCCATTTCTCCATATAGCCCAACATATTTCTGATAAATAATCCATACAGCAAGCAGCCTCAAAATCCCAACCTAAAGGAAACCATATACGGCACCAGCGAGACATATATTACCAACATCTATCAATATAAAACCAAAACCACCAAAGGTCCATAAATACTGAAACAACCAAGAAGGAGCAAAAAAGGAAATGCAAAATAACAAACTTCTATATAGAAACTCGGAACAAAACAACCTAGTCCCACAATGAAAATGCAACAACCCCAACATCATATTGAGCATAAATAGCGGCATTATTAAACCATAAAATGAGGGAATATTTCCGCTAGAAAAGAAAAAACAAAATGCCAAGATATTCAAGTAACTTATGAAATCATTGCGTAGTTAGTCATATCAAATTAATTATTCATTTAACAATATGGGACTATAGATTATAAGCACAATATACATAAAGGGTAAGAATTTCCTCATAACCCATTACAATTCTTAAACCGCTTGATATTGGCTAAAACCAATAAAGGAATAGATTGAAACCCATCTATCACAGGGCCATTAGCCAGAGGAAACAAGGAAGGTAGCAATAATCCGACTAGAAAAACACATCAAGATATACAAAATATATATATATATGTAGAATATATATATATATTATATATATATATATATATATATTTTATATATTATTATATATATATTCTTTATCATTCTTTATTATCCAATCAATTATATTTAAATAATGAAAGATTTGCTCCTACATTAATTCAATCTATTACTTTTGTATGGGCACTTAATTAAAATTAATTATGCCTACTAAATTTGTTAATGATTTTATGATATATATATATATATATATATATATATATATATATATATATATATATATATATTAGTTGAATATACTCATGAACTTTAATTGCCTTAATTAAAATCTAATTCTATTTTGAATTATTTTGTAAACTCAAATCTAAAAACTACATGAGAGTATCTAAATAAGAGTAGCAAAAAGTTATAAGATTAAGCAATTGGTTAGGAAGGGTAAGTTCATCAATCATGTAATAATATGTTGGTACAAGATAATTATGAAATCTTTTAATAAAAAGCAGAAAACCATCAAAGAAATGCATACTAGATTCATCAAGTTAATTAATGGTTTATATTAAATAGGCAAAGAATATTTTAACTTACAAAAATATAAATGATTCTAAGAATCAGAGATTCATAGTATGCCATAATGATTATAATAATAAAGGCAAAAGGATTTTCAAATTATTGATTTATTTATTTTTTTGGCTAGTTATTGCTTATGAGTGAATAATAGGTCAAAGAAATAAAATGATTCATCAAGAGGAAAGAAATATAAATTGCCCAAAAGTCATGATATAAAAGAAAGGAAATGTATAAGGTACCTTAACTTAGCGAGTTGAGAGCTTAAGTTTTAAACCAAGAGGTCTTGAATTTAAGTCTTTGCACATGCATTGTGTATGTGAGTTTATGACTAAATTCACACAAATATCCCAATAAAAGAAGAAGAAATCTGATGATGAGGATGAGATTTCTTTGATGACAAAAAAAAAGTTCAACTCTTTAAAGTAGAGAAAGTAAAGAAACGATGATAGAAGAAATAAGGATAAAAGTTTGAGTTTTATTAAAAATGATTCTAAAAAAGTTATTTGTTTTAAAAATAATAAATTTGTTCACCAAATGTTGGATTGTCTCAATAATGATAGCAATAATAAATGTGCAAAGAAAGATTATAAAAGGAATAAGAGAAAGAGATTCAGAAAACCTTAAATTAAGTATGTTGGATCAATTTCAAATATGATTCATCTGTAGCAACGAGAAGTAAGCAACTTTTGGTTAATGGCATTGGATGATCAACAACAACAAGCCATAATCCCACTAAGTGGGGTCGGCTACATGAATCCTTTGTCTCCATTGTGTCCTATTAGTTGTCAAATTCTCATTTAAATCAAGTATACTAAGATCATTTGTTTTACATCTTAACCAAGTCTTGGTCTTCTACCTTTCTTAACATAGGCAAATCTAATGCATCTACTCTCCTAATCAGTCATGGATGGCGGCTTTATGTGGTAAAACCATCTGCGACTCTCCTAATCTTATCTACCACTAGAGCTACTCCAACTTTTTTCGATATACTCATTTTGCATTCTATCTCTAAGAGTAAATCCACTCATCCACTAAGCATCCTCATCTCTGTAACACTTATCTTAGTCTTATGCTTCTCTTTATTGTCCAACATTTGCACCATAAGTCATTGCGGGTCTTACCACCATCTTATAAAATTTTCTTAAGTTTAAGTAGAACTTTTCTATCACATAATAGGCGGATGCATCCTCCACTTCAACCATCCAACTTGAATTCTACTAATAACATCTCCATCTATTTCACCATCATTTTGAACAATAGAGCCTAAATATAAAACACTCACTCTTATTAATGACTTGTTCACCTAATGTCACAACACTATCACAAGAACTTCTACAACTAAAATTACACTCCATATATTCGGTTTTGATCTACTTAGCGAAAACCTTTGATAGAGTTGACCTCCATAATTCAAGTTTCGTTGGACTCCTCTCTAGTCTTATCAATAGAAGAATGTCATCGACAAAAAAGCATACACCAAGGAACATCTTCTTGTAAATGCCTAGTAAGAACATCCATAAATAAAGTAAAAGATAAGGGCTTAAAGATCCTTGATGTAATCCAAGCGAAATAGGAAAATATTTTGTCAATCCTCCTTATGTTTGGACACAAGTAACAACTCTAGTATACATATCCTTAATGACTTGAATATAGCCAATATTAACTCCTTTCAGTTCTAGAACTCTCCAAAGAACATCTCTTGAAACTTTATCATAAGCTTTCTCTAAATCAATAAATATCATATGTAGATCCTCCTTACTTTCTCTATGCTTCTCCATCAAACCCCTTAACAAATGTATAGCATCCATAGTAGATCTACACGGCATAAAAAGTATTGAGAAACCGTATCACCGTAACTATGCTCATTACTCTCTCCATAATTTTTTAATATGGCACATTAACTTAATTCTTCTATAATTTGCACACTCTTGTGCATCACCTTTATTCTTAAATATAAGAACCAACAAACTCTTTCTCCACTCATCTGACATCTTTTTAGTCTTTAAAATGACATTAAAAGATTTGTAATAAGAAATTCCTTGATCTCTAAACATTTCCATACTTCTATTGGAATATTATCCGGTCTATTGCTTTTCCACATTTCATTTTCTTTAAAGCTTCACTAACTTCGATTTACTAATTGATAAAATGAAATTCTCTATTTTTTTTTTTTAGAATTATTAAGGTTGCTAAAATCAATCATTATTGATCCTTCATTGAAAAGTTTATCAAATTACCTCATCCACCTATTTTCAATATCATTTTTTTAAAAAAACCATTTTAACACTACCATTGCCGGTCCCAAGTCCGGATGCAAAAAGTGGAGGGTTGCGTTAGGTAGTCGACAGCCAGCGTAAAATTTGTCGAAATAATCATGACATGAATCCTTTAAATCATTGTGTTAATCTAGTCCCAAAGCGGCTATGTATGGCGAATATAGTGAAAATGTTAGACGTGCATGGCGGTGCGATGTTAAATAAGCAAGGGTTCCCACATTTTGGACGGATGCGGGCAAAGAAGTTAGTCCATGAAACTAAAATTAGGTTAGGATCTTGGAATATAGGTACTCTTACAGGTAAATTAATGGAATTAATAGATATTATGGTTCATAGAAAGATAAATATTTTATGTGTTCAAGAAACTAAATGGTTGGTGAGAAGGCCAAGGAGATTGATAGTTTAGGTTTTAAACTTTGGTATTCAGGTAAAAGTCAAACTAGAAATGGTGTATGTGTGATTATAGATAAAAGTTTGAAGGATAATGTTATAAATATTAATAGATGTGGAGATAGAATTATAGCTTTAAAGATTATGGTTGATACTAAGATTATCAATGTTATAAGTGTCTATGCTCCTCAAGTAGGTTTGGAGGTAAGCAAAAGAAAAATTTTGGAATGAATTAGAGGGATTAATACAAAGATACCTCTTGAAAGAAAAGTATTTATTGGAGGAGATTTAAATGGACATGTTGGTAGAGTAGTAGAAGATTTTAAAAGTATTCATGGTAGTTATGGATTTGGAGTAACTAATGAAGAAGGTAGACTATATTAGATTTTGCTTTAGCTTATGATTTTGTAGTTGCTAATACTTTTTTAAGAAAAGAGATGAACATATTATTACTTATAAAAATGGATCTAGTAAAACGATTGATTATTTTCTGATAAGAAAAATAGATCGTTTAAATTGTAAAGATTGTAAGGTCATACCAAGTGAAATTTTAAGTACCCAACATCAACTATTAGTTTTAGATTTTAAGATGAAAGATTGTAAGAGAAAAAATAAACTAAATTATTGTCCTAGGATTAGATGGGGACACTTAAAGAACATAAATAAAATATTTTTAAGAGCAAGCTACAAGATATTAGAATTTGGGGTGTTCATAAAGAAGCTAACGTTATGTGGGAAAAATATCAAGTGAAATTAAGCAAGTTGCTAAAGATGTGCTTGGAGAATCAAAAGGAAAAGCTTCTTTTAATAAGAATAGTTGGTGGTGGAGTCAGAGTGTGCAAGAAAAGATAAGAAATAAGAAGCATTGTTATAAAACTTGGTTTAGATGTAAAATGGAGAATTGGGAAAGATATAAAGTGGCTGTAGAGATTCTAAGAAAGCAATATATGATGCAAAAAATTTAGCTTTAGTGATTTATACAATAGATTAGATACCAAAGAAGGTGAAAGATGTATGTATAAGTTAGCCAAGCAAAGAGATAGGAGAAGTAAAGACATAGTTCAAGTGAGGGGTATTAAGGATGAAAATAATAAAGTGCTTTTCTTAGAAAAGATATTGAAAATAGGTGGATGAGATATTTTGATAAACTTTTCAATGAAGGATCTGAAAGTACAATTTATTTTAGCAACCTTAATACCCTAAACTAAAATAGAGAATTTCATTTTTATCATCGTATTAGTAAATCGGAAGTTAGTGAAGCTTTAAAGAAAATAAAATGTGAAAAAGCAGTAGGACTGGATAATATTTCGATAGATGTGTGGAAATGTTTAGGAGATCAAGGAATTTCTTGGCAAATCTTTTAATGTTATTTTAAAGACTAAAAGATGCAGATGAGTGGAGAAAAGTTTGGTTCTATATTTAAGAATAAAGGTGATGCACAAGAGTGTGCAAATTATAGAGGAATTAAGTTAATGTGCCATACATTAAAATTATGGGAGAGAGTAATTGAGCATAGGTTACGATGTGATACGAAGTTTCTCACTGTCGGTTTGGTTTCATGCCGAGATCTACTATGGATGCTATACATTTGTTAAGAGGTTTAATGGAAGCATAGAGAAAGTAAGAAGGATCTACATATGATATTTATTGATTTAGAAAGCTTATGATAAAGTCTCAAGAGATGTTCTTTGGAGAGTTCTAGAGCAGAAAGGAGTTAATATTGGTTATATTCAAGTCATTAAGGATATGTATACTAGAGCATTACTTGTGTCCAAACATAAGGAGGATTGACAAAATATTTTCCTATTTGGTTGGATTACATCAAGGATCAACATTAAGCCCTTATCTTTTTTACTTTAGTTATGGATGTTCTTATGAGGCATTTACAAGAAGATGTACCTTGGTGTATGCTTTTTCGATGACATTCTTCTTGTTGATAAGACTAGAGAGGGAGTCCAAGAAACTTGAATTATGGAGGTCAACTTTAGAGTCTAAAGGTTTTCGTTTAAGTAGATCTAAAACTGAATATATGGAGTGTAATTTTAGTTGTAGAAGTTTTAGTGATAGTGTTGTGACTTTAGGTGATCAAGTCATTAATAAGAGTGAGCGATTCAGATATTTGGGCTCTATTGTTCAAAATGATGGTGAAATAGATGGAGATGTTATTAGTAGAATTCAAGTTGGATGGTTGAAGTGGAGGAATGCATCGGCCTATTATGTGATAGAAAAGTTCACTTAAACTTAAGGAAAATTTTATAAGATGGTGGTAAGACACGCAATGACTTATAGTGCGAGAATGTTGGCCAATAAAAGAAGCATAAGACTAAGTTAAGTGTTACGAGATGAGGATGCTTAGGTGGATGAGTGGCTTTACTCAGAGATAGAATGCAAAATGAGTATGTTAGGAAAAAGTTGGAGTAGCTCCTGGTAGATAAGATTAGGGAGAGTCACCTTAGATGGTTTGGCCACATAAAGTCACCGTCAGATGACCCGATTAGGAGAGTAGATGCATTAGATTTGCCTTATGTTAAGAAAGGTAGAGGTAGACCTAAAAAGACTTGGTTAAGATGTATAAAAAATGATCTTAGTATACTTGAATTAGATGAGAATTTGACACATAATAGGACACAATGGAGATGAAGGATTCATGTAGCCGACCCCACCTAGTGGGATTAAGGCTTGTTAGTTGTTGTTGTTGTTGTATCCTTAATACACCTCACTTGAACTATGTCTTTACTTCTCCTATCTCTTTGGTTGGCTAACTTATACATACATCTTTCACCTTCTTTGGTATCTAATCTATTGTATAAATTACTAAAAGCTAAATTTTTTGCATCATATACAACTTTGTTAGATTAAAAAAAAACTTAAAAGATTAAAAAAAAAAAAGAAAATTGGCATACCAACCATAAAAAAAAAAAAAAAACTTAAAAGATTAAAAGATTGGAGGACGTCACCTTCTTTTTCATTAAACCAAGTATATTTGCGAACTCATTACAAAATTGACAAGAAACTATTCAAGGATGTAAGAACAACCATAAGCTAGTCTTTAAAGTAGTAAATTTATAAATGTTATGTTTGATAGAGGCGGGAAAGTCTTATGTTTTGCATTTACGAAATATTGCTATCATGTTAAAATATTGCGCTATGCATTCCAAACAAATCACTAAAAGGGCTTTTTCAATCTCGGACATAAAGTTTATTCATTGCAAGATCTCACACATATATAGTCATTAGTGACTCATTGATTATTTAATTTTGTAAAAAATAAATTTTAGTTATAATATGCATTTTTTTGACAAATATATTATAACTTGAAGATATGTTACTTGTATTGTATAGCTTTTTTACTTAATCTATAAGATACAATTAAAATATCTTTAAGTTATAATATATTGCCTAAAAATGAATAGTACAATTAAAATTTATTCATTACAGATTAAATAATCAATGAGTGATAATAATTAATAAGTTATATATATATATATATATATATATATATATATATATATATATATATATATATATATATATATATATATATATATATATATTTGTTGATGGCGTGTTTATGTGTGTGTTTGTCATAACACTAAAGGCAAATGTCAACTAAAAAATTTAATTCATCACTGACATAAAACACATATATTTGGCATCACTTCACAAGGGAACATGTTTTAAGAGCTACATAAATATTAAGTTTATAAATCTAGGGTACCAAGTAGCACCAATCTTATCAAATTTTGATAACTTTGTTATATGCATACTCAACTAGGCATACTTGTTTTAAAATTAGCTTTAATTTATTAAGTTTATTATGTTTAATTAATTTACAAAATTGATGCTCTAATATTTGCATTCATTTAATACCTAAATTAAACATTTTGCAACAATGAATACACATGTTTTATTTATAAATTAAATTTTAGACAATGTTATTATATGATACAAATTAGAAAGTATCATATGTTTGATTTTTTTAGTGATTGCTATATAGTCGTTAAATGAATGTTTAATGTATTATTAACCATTTTTCTTGGACTTATTAGACACAAATTCATTAGTTTTAGCCTCTTATTTCAAGTGCGTTTCACCATTTAATTATGTTCTCAAAACCACCTTCTTCAAATACATCTTTAGTTGCATCCACATATAATAAGGGATCTAAAATGGACGGTTCATATATACAAATAAAACATATTCTTTTTCTACAAAATTGAAGATAAGGTTCCATATGATTGTTATCGATGACATTTAATATAGATTAAAAACTAATATTACAAGAAATAATTATTTTATAAAATCTATAATTTTTTTCATGCCAGCACTTAGTCTTCTTTCTCAACCATATCATTCTCAATTTGTTTTTATATTATTTCCATTCTTCAAGTCGTTGCCCAATACACTATACTAGAGAATGAGTAGTATGAACAATGACTTAGTCTAATGCAAATCTTATCAATTTTTATTTGATTTTTGAATCTTTATTTTGACAAAGGCTATAAGATTTTTATTTGTCTAAATGCATGATGAAATAAGGTTATTAGCAAAATCAGAAAGAAAGAGATGTTTTCCACCACAGAGGAGACCCTCATAGGTCAAGTCTCCCCTTATCGTGCATGGATGGAAACTCTATCATAGCAAGAGTGAAGCAATATGGATGCATGATATTAAGCATACAACATTTAGCTATGGGGTTGCTAAATCTTTTAGTTATCTTAATTTAATGTCTAGGCTTTATATGAGGATATGAGTTATTTAGAATATTTAGTTATGAGTTGTAGTTAGGGTAGAAAATTTATTTTTTTCTAAGAGCCTAACGATCTAAGCCACACATTAAATCACCATATAAAAAAAACTAAGAAGAGGCATCTATTACGCAATTATAAACAAAACATCAAATAATTTGTAAAACTCAATGTAAAAGAATATCAGTGGGTGGGTTAGTACCGACAAGAAAAAAAATGGGTAAATCTACCCTATAACCTGTATATAAAAGAATAATTATAATTATAAATAAATAAATTCTATGGTCTTCATTCTTTATCTCTTTCATTTCTTCATTGGATTTTGCTTTAAAGGCATCATAGGGCCTCCCAAGACAAGGCCTTCCAGCCACTGCTCATCCTAATCTCCCATAACATTAATCCTAATTTCTAATGCAAAATTACATTAAAAATAGGGAAAAATAAATCTAACTACACACAAAATAAATATTAGCTAACACCATTTCCAAGTAGTTATATGAATAATTTGGACTTAGCACTGGGTAATCAAGTCCACTCTAAATTATGCTTAGGTTGAGCAACGCAAGAGAGCATTTATATGTATTTTAAGCACCCCAAGAATTATCTCTAGCATGAAATATGATTAGGCTAATCACTTAACATCCATCTACAAAGCATACACCCTAAATTTATAATACAATAAAACCATACCTTAAGCCACATCAAGCATATTAATTCAATTGTCTTTTGGTGAATGACTTATTACATATTTGAAATTAATCCCAAGTGTAGGTTCATTTTAAATAGACTTATTCAATAAAAAATGCATCTTAAGATTAATTGGAATTAATTACTATCACATAACATATGTTTATTCATTTCTTCTCATCATATATGCATATGATTAAATCCTTAAGCATATCTATACATGCATTATGTCTTACCTGGCTCAAGTTCATTTCAAATCACTTTTGAACTTGAAAAGTTTGAGCTTAAGTTGATATTGATCAACTTGACCCAACTAGCCCAAATTGATCTAAAGGGTCAAATTGGCCAAAATTCAAATTAAATCCAAATTAAATAAAGTTTATAATCATTTTCAATTGACCAATTGAACTAGACTCAACACATAACTCAACAATTTGATAAATTATCAAATTATACTTGACCAATTTGATTCTTTGAATTCAAATGAGTCAAATCAAACCTAGGCCAAACCAACCCAAATCAATTAAACTAAAACATGATCCTAACAAGGCGTGTTTTACTTAATTTAACTAATTGGTTTTTTAAATTTACAATTTGACCATATGAATATCATAAAATTTAGAATCTTGGTATAAATTGGATGTAGAAACCAAAGTCCATGTGGGACCCAAAGGGATTAACCAATGGACACTCTCATTGGATTTTCCTTTGGCAGTCCAATTTATCTCATACCACCAAATGGTCAAATAACTCATAGAACTTCCTTATTTAACTCACCTAGCATAATGGACCAAGAACAACAAACATTTTGGTGATTTCAGATCTAATCAATTTCCATGTCTTGAGACTTGCCTCACCACTCTTAGTTAGCCACATAATGACCTCCAATGACAGATGGTGGGTAAATTAAAGGATGCATCCGTTATCCATCATGAGCAATTGAGGGTATACCCCTCAATTGACAAGCAGGAAATTGCATTTAGACTTCTAAGGAAATTTTGAACTGACTAAGCATCCTCAAGCCCTCCTCTATTGTCCATCCTCAGAAAAGAATGGACACCACCTTTTACAATACTCCCCATCCACTAAATCAAACTTCAATTCCTTGCACCACACCATTCAGCACCAAAGATTGGAGTTCAATTGATGCATTTGTGTACATGGATTGATCGACTGAGCACTCTACCCCAAATTGAGCTCAAAGCATCTATAGGCCTCGCCTCAACTAGTAAGCTACCTCAGATGACCGGACATTATGTAATTCATTAAAATCATAGCTATGGAAATGTGCTTGGTCCTTTTGAGAGAATTTGAATCCCATGTGAATTTTGTTGGATGTGCATCTTCCTTACAAGGTGTGAGGTCAATTTGATCCCATGAGCTTTGAGCTTATTGAGCAGAAAGTATTTGTCATTCATCGCTCACGAAGGAGGAAGAACATACGACATCCATTTTGCATGATTGGAATGGACAGCTAAGATTAGATCATGATAGATCCTCATTGTTTTCTAATTTATTTATCGATCTTAAATAGCGGTAGTGTTACCATTAATGTGACAACTTGAATAGCCACTCTCATCGCGCCATGTGAAAAGCGCACCATGTTAGCCTCCACGTTGCCCGATGAGATTAAGGCATTAATTAGGCTATTTTAATTAATTTTAAGAGAAACTCCTAAATTCATAACTAATTATTGAAACATCCAAAAAATACAAACTTTGCTCATTTTAAAGATATGTCGAGTAGAATCAAAAAATTATTATTATTTGAGTTTGAATAGTGATTTTAGCTTAATTAAGATTAGCTGGAAACTTAGCATTACCCTTAATTAAGCATCCAATTAATCTCAAATTTTTTGTGGATGTATAGGGATGACCTCACTATTTTAGATTTTGGATTAAATGAATCAAATGATTAAGCCTAAATTACTCTCTTAATTTAATTAGTTATTAGTGAATAATGGTTTAATTAATTATTTAGCCTAGTATACGTAAATAGTAAGGAACTTTGTAATTGGGATATTTTTCTAATTCATTTCTAGATTTCATTTTTTGGAATTAAATTAATTGATGATTAATGAGTATTAATTAATTAATTTAAGACATAAAACCAGAGCTCAATTGAGTGTTTGAAATGGCTTAGAGATTAAGGATTGAGGCCTTGTCCTTGTTTCCATTCTCTAAGCTATTTCATCATTCTAAAAAATATAATCAAGGAAATCAACCAATTAATTAAAAAATTTAACTCAATCATCCACTTCATAGCAACCTTTAATTGATCTTAAGTAGCTCTTTGGGTGTTCAAAACCCAAGGTGAGAGTTAATGAATATAGTTAGCTCACATTAGAAAACCATAAAGTAGCTAAGTGAGATCCTAAGCTTAATTATAATCATAAGCCTTGCATTAGGCCCCTTTCATTTCTTAGAGCATTACAAATTTACTTTTCATGTGGTTGCATATCATATTGGCTTATTAGTTAATTAAAGTGATATAGGTAAGGGTTAATTAATTCACTTAATTGACCTTAACTTAATCAAAACATAAAATACACCTAAATATTCTTCATTAAATTAAATTAACTCACACATGGGTGGATTAGGATTAACAAACTTCTTTCATATTTTCTAAATCAAATGAAACTCAAACTTAAAAATGTTTTTAAAGAACTTTGGTTTACTCTAAATAGCCTCATTTAGTATGAATATCCTTAGGAATTAATTGGTTTACTTCTTTCATATTTTTTGAGGTTACCGTTTCCCTTTGTGAGCTACGAGTATAAATCCTCACATCTTAGGTATTTTCATAATTTTATATTGAGGAATTATAAGTCCTAGATTTCTAATAAAATTTTAACTCAAATAAATAAATCTCCTCAATGTCAAATATATAAAGCTCAACCAAATAGATTGGAGTGCTCATTGCTTCCTAGTATCACGAACTCCCTCATCTCCTTTCATTTGATAATAAATCTTCCATTTTGATCCATCCCCTTGATTTTCTAAATCACCAATTTATTTGGACTCATAGTCCTATCTTTAAATTCTTTGGAGACCACAATCATCTACTTTAATCGAGAGTAATCTTAAGGGATTCACTTTCCTTAAGATGTAATTAACAATGGAGGCTTGTCTCCATAGAGAACTTAATGAACCCAGTTTAAATAAATCTTTTTTTCCATGTAAGTAGGAAAATTTTCGGTATATTGAAGACCCATCATGCCTCGTTCCTTATTAGGTGATTAGGTCCATTATGGGTAGTAACTTCTATGTTTTGATATAGTAAACTATTAATCATGGATCACCTTAATAAGTACACCATCGATCTACATCCCCTCACATACACAAACACAACAATATATACACTCATAAAAGTATTTTAAAGATATCATGAATACATGAAGATGTAAAACTCAATTTCTTATTTAAGGATAGAGAATTCATTGACCATAGTCGCCATAAAATTAATGAATGCTTTTGTTAGAGCCATAATAAATTGAAAAGAACTTGTTGGAAGATAAAATGATTTGTAGGAATGGTAAAAAAAAACTTAGACAAGAGGAAAACTACTTGCTCAAAAAGAAACAAGGCAATAAAGTCGCACTTTGCTTGTGGTGTTTACTTTTGATACACATGTGTGTATGGGAAAACACCAAGCAAATCTGAGGGTGTCCTTAGAAAGGTGATCGGGTATGACATCAAAGAATGGTGCATTATCTCGAAAGATAGAAATCACCACCCTATAATGGACCTAATCACTAAGGACTCTAAGGCATGATGAGTCTTGAATATAGAGATTTTCTCCTACTTTACATGAATGAATGAAGTAGGGTTTATTTATCGGTTCTAAAGTTCCCTATGAGGAAAGCCCCAAGTTAATTATCTCCAAGGAAAGTGAAATCCTTAGGAATACTCTCTTAAAAGAATATTATCTCAAAGATTTCAATGATAAGACTATCAATAAATTAGCTATATTAGAAAATCAAAGGATGGATCAAAAGAGAGACTTATTACAAAGCCAAAATGAGATGGAAGCTCATTATACTAGAAAATGCATTCCATCTCCATGGTTGGCTTTATATGTTTGAAATTTATGATGATTATCTATTGAGTTGAATTTTATTAGATTGTTAGCTTATGATACAATAGAGATTGTGAAAATGCTTAAGAGGTGAGGATTTATACTTGTAGCTTGAAGAAAATAACAACCTCATATCTTAAATCTATAGAGGATTAGCGAGGGCCAAAGCACATCCTAAATCTAAGCGAAGATAGGTATATAATTTATCCCCACAAGAGAGGGTAAACCCAGACTTATAACCAGAATGGCAACTAACTCCTCTTATGCTTTAAAACCATGTATGCAAGTCATATAATTTTGCAAGATGGTTGGGTTGTTATTTAGAAAGAAATTAAAGTCCTTAAACTCACTCTCTAAGAGACTAGAGCATGAGGTATGACAATGACTTAGTACAAATCTTATCAATTTTATTTGATTTTTACTCTTTATTTTGACAAAGGCTATAGGATTTTATATGTCTAAATGTATGATGAAATAAGGTTATTAGCTAAATAAGAAAGAAAGAGGTATTTTTCATCACAGAGGAGACCTCATAGGCCAAGTCTTCTCCTATCGTGCAAGGATGAAAACTCTATCTTAGTAAGAGTGAAGCAATATGGATGCATGATATTAAGCATACACCATACTATGGGGTTTACTAAATCTTTTATTTATCTTGATTTAACTAGGATATGAGGTTATGAGTTATTTAGAAAATTTAATTATGAGTTGTAGTTGGGGTAGAAAATTTATTTTTCCAGAAATCGGATCCAATACATATTAAATCACCATAAATAAAACTAAGAAGAGGCATGCTAATTATATTACAAAATTATATATAAAACATCAAATAATTTATAAACCCAACGTAAAAGAATATCATGCCAGTGTGGTCAGGTACCACCGTACAACCCGAAAAGAGAAATGGGTAGCCAAGCTCTACCCTTATACAACCTAATATATTAAAGAATAATTACAATTATAAATAAATAAATGCTATGGAGGCCTTCATTCATCATATCTCCTTCATTTCTTCATTAGATTTGCCTGCTTTAAAGGCATCATAAGGCCTCCCAAGATAAGGCCTTCAACCTCATTTTAATCCATAACATTAATCATAATTTTGAATACAAAATTACATTAAAAGTAGGAAAAAAAATAAATCTAACTACACCTGCAAAATAAATCTTAGCTGAACACATAATACAACCTAAGCAGTTATATGAATAATTTGGACTTAGCACCCTATACATGGGTAACCAAGTCCACCTGTCCTAACTTAGATTATGCTTAGGGGTTAAGCAACTTGCAAAAGAGAGCATTTATATGTATTTTATGCACCCCCTAAGCATAATATCTAGCATAAAATATGATTAGACTAATCATAGCTTAACATCTAGTCTATGAAGCATACACTCTAACATCTAGTCTACAATAATACATCATAAAACCACACATACATTATACCATGCACCACCCTAACATTAAGCTAGAAGTGGGGACTTAATTCCAAAGTTTATGCGTTAAGGCTTATGTGGGATGCTTAACTAGGCTTTGTTGTAATATTCTAAGTAAAAAAATTTAATTGTAAGGGATAGTTTCATTTTAAATGATTTAGTTAATTTAGAATTTTTTACTTGATGTTTTCTTTATTCCATGACTTACTCTTAGCAATTAAATGTTATAAAAAAAAATAAAAGAGAGGATCACTCTCTCTTATCCCTACCTTAAGCCACATCTAAAGCATATTAATTAATCAATTCTCTTTAGTGAATGTCTTATTACATATTTGAAATTAATCCTAAGTTTAGGTACATTTTAAATAGACTTATTCAATTAAAAGGCATCTTAAGATTAATTTGGAATTAATTACTATCACATAACATATGTTTATTCATTTCTTCCCATCATATGTAGCATGCATATGATTAAATCTAAATACCTATGAATGCATTATGTATTAGCATACTTAAGTGATGAATATGAACATGTACATTTAAAGTTTATATTTTGCTTTTGATTGAATTATTTTATCATATTAATTTAAAGCTCTATATAAATTCTTATATAAAAATATATAGGAATGAAGTTAAATAGGTATGTGTCATTGTTAACTAGGGAAGTGAGGTAATCAAATGACCTCCTTGAGCTAAAGCCTCGTATTCTAGGGATGTCCTAAATACCATTTGCATTCAAACACATGTAAAATTATACATGAATGTAAGAAAGAGAGCTTTTGATCACATGATTAATCAATTACAACAACTTAATCATTCATGAATGCATATATTTTTGATAAAAGACAATAAGTTCTAATTTTATAATTAAACACACACACACACACACACACACACACACACACACACATGTATAAGAGACATAAGCTAGTACATGCCATTATTAACCAAGGAAGTGAGGTAATCAAATGACCTCCTTGGGGCTACTTAAAGTCTCGTATTCAGGATGTCAGACTAAATATTTTTCTTTTCTCAAATACATGTAGGTGTATGCATAAGTGAAGGAAAGGAAAACCATGCAAAAGTTATATCTTATTTGATTGAAAAGATTTATGTACATGGAGTAAAGTCTTATTTAAATTCCAATATTAAAATATATAAGAATGAAATCAAATAGAATACATGTCATTATTAACTAGGGAAGTGAGATAATCAAATGTCCTTCTTGAGGCTAGCTAAAATCTCGTATTCTCGGGACGTCCAGACTAAATACCCATTAACATTCTTACATACATAAATCAATATATGTAAATGAAAGAAAAGAACTTTACTTCATACACTTAAGCTATAATCATTTACATTTTCTATGTATTTATAACTAGCATTTATAGCATATGTAATCACTTATTTATAAGATTTGAAAAATAGATTTGGATTTAATAGTGATAATAGCCACACAAATAATAATTTAAATCAACACATGCAAGTTTGACATAAAGGAAATCATTTATGTTTATTAAATTTTTGAAGAAATAAATGTATGAATCAAGTGGCATACAACATTTCAATATGATTAAAAAGAAATAAAGAGACACAAGCATGTAATTTCATTCAATCCAACTAATTCTTAAGGACAATCATATTGAATAAGCTTATTTAAAATAAACCAAAGTTTCTTAATGGCACTTTTGATTTTATGTTTTTGCCTTGATTTAAGAGATGTGAGAGAGTTTTGCTAATCATAATTCCATTCCCCATGTGTAAGTTAATTTGATTTAAGAAAAAGCAATTAGGTTGATTTTATGGATTAATTAGGTTAAGGTGTGAATTAAATTAATTAATTAAACCCTTACCTATCTTACCTTAAGGTAATTGACTAAATAATTATGAGCTAATGTAATATGCAAATGCATTGAAAAGTAAATAGTAATATCTATGAGATGAAAGGGGCTTAATGCAATTAGCTCATAATCATTTACTAATTAAGCTTAAGGAACTATTTTAATTACTTTCATGATTTTTTCACACATGTGAGTTAATCAAGATTTCATTAAACCTCTTTAGGTTATTGAATACCGAAAGGTATACCCAAGATTAAAAAAATGAAAATCAAATTTAAATTAGGTTTGAGTTTAATTAATTAAACCATTAATCCAACAATTCAACTCTCTTTAATTAATTTCCAAAGTTAATAATTGTCTTTTGAAATGAGATGGTCTTAAGGGAAAAGGTTGGGAAAGTGTTACCAACTTAATTCCATAAGTCACCCATTTCATTTAAGCATGATTTAATGTGATTTGGGCTTCAATTAAGCTAATTAAGTCATTAATTAATTAATTAATTAATAATTAGCACTTTTGTTAAAAAGAGAGGGAAAATTAGGGAAAAGGATTAGGAGGGAGGCTCCAATCCACTTCCCTAGTCTCCTTAATATTCGTGATTAGAGAGTTCAAATAACTAATTAATTGTGTTCATATGCTTAATTATCCCTTAATTAAGTTAAAAGGATAATTAGGGCTTAATCAATCAATTTCCCTAATTAAGCTAGTCCGAAAAATAGGAGAGGCAGAGGTCATCCCACTAAACATCCTCAGAAAGTTTGGAATTGATTAGGTGCTTAATTAGGGGATAATTAAGTTAATTAAACTTTAATTAAGCCAAATTTACTATTTAAAATTAATTAAGAATAATTTTAATGGATTCATATTAGAAATACCTTTAAAACGAGCCATTATTTGTATTTTTTGGATTTTTCTATAATTAATTATGAATTATGGAATTTTAGCCTTAAAAGACTAATTATTAATCCTTAATTAAACCTAATCCCATTGTGCATGTGGTGCTTGGCGTGGCACACTTTCCATGGCAGCGAGATTGGTTATTTATTTATCACGTGCGGCGCCGAAGCACACGCGATCGATCCTCCAACGATCGGATGGCACGGATCAAACCCAAGGCGTAAGGGGATAATCTTGTTTGATCTAGCGTGATTTGATCATGACTGTCTATTCCAATCATGCGGATCCTTCATCTTGTGAGTGACGAATGATAGCATCCGTCCACCATGGATCGTTCAATCCAAGCTCACCAGAGCTCGAATGAACTTCAAAATCAACCCACACCATCAAGGGAAGGAGACGAGCACATCCAACGGTCAAGATCGCATGTAGTGAAAATTTTCTTCGAAAAAGGCCAACCACATTTTTCTATATCTATGATTTTGATGAATTACCTCATCGAAGCTCAAGACCGACGGTGGGATCGACAAAGGTAGCTTTGTCTAACAGAGACGAGGCTCTATTAAGAAGGAATCAAGCCAATTCCACTTGGTTCACTCAATTGGCCAAGATTGGAGGTTTGGAGCTTCGGTCTTGATCGAACTCCTTGCTTCAGTGAGTTTAGAACTTGGGGGAAGCTTTGGGTAGCCTCGGTGAGCTATGGGGAAGGTGTAAGAATGAGCAATTGAAGTTTGATGATGAATTAGAGAAGTTGGAATCACAGCTCCTCCTGTTTTACACAGGAAAGGAAAATCCAAAGTGGGGAAGATTTGGGATCGCCTAGAACTCAAGGAAGGCTTGGAATGTCTCTAAGCTCATACAAAGTGAATTTGTGCATCTCGATTTGGGGAGTATACCCCCTTGATTTTCTAAGTTGAACGGACGGGATGGCCTCCCATTTTTCAGCCACCATCCACCGTCAGAGCGTCAGAGGTGTCTCAATTGAGTCCATGTGGCACGATTGGGTTGGAGGAAGTGATGGGAGGTGGCTCAAGGTCTGATGTGGGGAGATCTCTTGGCTTAGATCCATGGGGTGTTCGTCTTGTATGGGAGGTGAGTCAACTCACCTCCCATTGGTCCATGGCTGACCTAGCATGGATTAGGTGTCCTAAGTGGGTTAGTGAGCTCTCATTTGGAAGTTGGATGGCTTCCAAGGTGATGGGAAAGTGGATTTTGCCATTTATGGGTGAAATGTTATGTGAAGAGGACTTAACCAATGAATTATGGCTTGGTTGGGGCCCACTTTACGTTTGAGATGACTTTGGGCTGACTTAGGGTCAATTTTAGTTGGGTTTGGTCATCCACCAAAGTCCCATGGGTTTGTTTTATGGGTTTTGGCTTCATTTGATCAATTGGGATCATATGGGTTCATGTTGGGTTGGGTTGACCAATTGGTCAAATTAGGTCAAACCAAGACTTGGGTTAGGTTCAAATGATGATTTAAAGAGTTTTAGTTCAAGTTGTCTCTTTCAATTTGGCTTATGTTTGATTTTGGGTCACTTGGATTCATATAGGTCAAATGGGCTAAGTTGACCAATTTGACCAATTTGACCAAATTGGGTTAGGTGTTGATTCATGTTTAATTGGTCAATTAAATATGATTGTAGGCTTTAGTTTGAATCAATTTAGATTTAATTTAGATTTTAGCCAACTTAACCCTTAGGTCAATTTGGACTAGGTTGGGTCAAGTTGACCAATTGGTCAAATTGAGATCATTTATGGATTTAGTCAAGTTCAATAATCAATTTTGAATGAACTTGAGCCATTGGTTGTAATCAATTTGGGTTAAATCATGATTTCACTCATTTTAGCTTTTTAGGCCAATTTGGGTCAAGTTAGATCAAATGGCCAATTGAACTTAGTTCGGCTCAATTGAGGGTCAAGTCATATTCAACCATTGATCGTGAGTTGGTTTGAATCAATGGTTTTAATCAATTTGGTGTATGGTGCATTTTGGCTAGTTTAACTTTCATTTGGGCTAAAGGTTGACTTGGTCAAAGGACAAAGTTGACTTGGTTTGACTTAATTCAAGGTGGTTGATTACCCTAGGGTGATTGTTGGTCATGATATGAGGTTTGGATGGGCTTGGTTCAATCCAAATTGGGTTAGATTAGGACTTCACTCAAAAAAGTCCTTTAGGCCACTTTGGATTAAGTGGACCTAAATGGGTCAATTAGTTTTATTTTGGCTTGATTCAAGTTTAGTTGAACTCATACATGAGCCTAGGATTGAAATATAAACCCAACTACAATCAATTTGGAGTTTAATAGACTTTGGCTTGATTGAAGTTTTCAAGCTAAAAGGGCTAACTTGGGCTTTACTTGGGTTGACTTAGGTTTGGTTTGATATTTGTAGGATTTATTTATATTTGGCTACGTAATTGAGGGAATGATTGATTCAAGAGAAAATTCATTAGTTTTGGCTTGATTTGGATAGGATTTAGCTAAGTCCAAGGAAATGGCTTAAAAGGCTTGAATTGAGTTTTGGTTTGATTTTGGACTTGGTTTTGGTCATGTAAATTTATATTTCATTTATATTTAAGAATTTAAATGAAGATATAAAGGATTCATGAGAAAATCACTTGAGTTTGTAGTGATTTGGAAGTAAATTTGACCAAGCTTTAGGATATAGGTCAAAAGGGATTAAGTAGGGAATTGATTTAGTTTGATTTATTTTTGATCATTGGAGGGTGGGATTCATTTATATTTATGAATATAAATGAAGGAGTAATTGATTTATAAAGAAACCAATTGATTTTGGGTTGATTTGTATGAGATTTGGCTAAGCTTATGGAGGTGGGTTCATAAGACTTAAGAAGGGATTTGATTGGATTTAGATTTAGTTTGATTTAGTTTTGGCTATTTGAGTTTATATCTCATTTATAGTTGTGAATATGAATGAAGATATAAATGATTCATGAAGAGATCAATCAATTTTGGGTTGAATCGGATGGAGATTTGGCTAAGTTTATGCGAATGGGTCATATGACTTAGGAATGAATTTTGGAACTTGGATTTGATTTTCGGTGTCAATCATTTGGAGTTATGTTTGGATTGAAATTTAATAAATGATTGAGAGATTGAGTTGATATTTGAGAAAATCAATTGAATTGTGATTGATTTGAATTTGGTTAAGGCTAAGCCCATAAGGTGAAATCAAAGAGCTTAGGAAGGGTTTTGAATTCAATCATAACAGTAAAAGACATAACTTATCCATATGGAGTCTCTAGGCTTAGGTGTTCACCTAATCACTAGGTGTCTTAAGATTCTTAGTGTCTATAAGAGTCCTAGATCTATGATGAGAAGTTGAGAACTCACTAAAGTGAGATCAACATCGCAGTGGTCAAGTGAATTTATAGATGAGTTAAAAGTTTTTTTAAAACATTGGAGTCACGTCAAGAATTTAATGAAGACATCATTGCCAAATCTCGCAAAAATCTCAAGTAACACAAATGAACTAGGCATGAAATGAAAGGCAAGTAAAAACAACATTTCTGCCACTAACGTAATGGTCAAGCTATAGAGGAATCTGATAGTCATGGAAGTTGTAGAGAAAGTTGTTGGTAATGGATATTGAATTGATTTTGCTTTGTAATGTGACGAGTTAAGCAGATCTTCTCTCTTGTTGCTGGCATGAATTTTATGTTTACTACTTGTCTAATAAAGGAATACTTACCATCAAGTGGCACTTGGATTCAATAGTTATGCAATTCATAATGTAAAAAAGGATAGGAGTGAGTGTATGAAAATCTTGGCTGTAATAATAAAAAGGTTATATAAATTTGTATAAAAATAATGAAGTCCTAAAATGTAGAATTCAAACCACATTGAGATAGTCTTTCGCTACCTTTTGCTAAGAAGGCCTTCTTTCCAACCTACGCATCAAGAATTTCTTTCATCGAATAAGAAGAATATCTTCACTTTCCTCTTGAACACTCAACATCGTCTCAACAGTTTTCTGAACAGAGGAAGGATTCACCAGATTTTTAGTATTAATCTTCTCGACCGTACTAGGAGCACTCGCTTCAACTCGCAAGTCTTTGCCATAATCTTTGTTTGGAGCAGTAGTCTCACTCATAGCCAGCACCATCGGAATAAAAAACTCACCTTAATGGGAGACGCTACAACCATCTCTTGGATCACCTTCTTAATTGGCTTTTTTTTTTCTTTTTTCTTTGCAAACCTGAATGAAACTTATCAAGATCAATATCACTGCGAGATCTTTTAGAGTCCATGAAGAGTGTTCGCGTTATCAGTAAGAGCACTCAGTAATAAAAAAAAAAAAATGTCTTCGTTAAAGAGCTGAGACAAAGAAAACTTGCCCTACCTGAAATCCTTTTATTGCTGGAAGCTTAGAAAACATCGAAAGAAAAGGTCAAATCAAAACTGATGTGATATAAATATCAGAAAGATTTTTTGTGCACAATTATTATTATTATTATTATTATTATTTTTTTTTTGCTGACAAGGTATCCACCTCTAATCCCACCCACTATATGCTGTGACTTTACGACTAATCCTCGGGAGAGCTACCGAATCCCGGCATGCTGCAGTTCTTTTACCCGTAAAGTATTTCTTGGAGAATTCAACGCGTCCGGGTTCTGCCGCTTCCCACCAACCGAGCTAAGAACAGTGGGTTGCAAAATTTTTTTGAACGAAATGCTAAAATCAAAGGTGATGTATGTGATATAAATATCAAAATAAAATTTTATGCAAATTTTTTTGAATTAAATGCCAATAATTAATATGTACTTTTATTCTGCTATTTTTATTACAAGTAATATCTAAAGGAGCAGAAAAATTAAAGAGCTAAATATTAACTCAGAAATAATAAGGGATCATCACAAGAGCATTTAACAATGAAAAGAAAAATTCAAATAAGTAATTCACTAGTCCAGGATGATTCTCTCTGAGTGTGCGAGCATGAAGGAAGACCACCTTAGCGAAGCGATCATCATCAAGTAACCTACCTCATATATGAAGACTCACCCACATGCTAGCTACTACATAGCCAAACACTCACATCATATAACTCACTTCACTATTGTTAGCGACACACTAGAGAACTCATCACTTGGGGTAACTCACTCTCTTACTGTGTAGATCATAGGTGAATTCGTTCTTATGTAATTGACAAAGAAGATATATACGCTACTCATGTAACAGCCTCTTAGTTCTATAAAAGGTAAGATTCTCGAAGTAGGGACCTCTTTGGATATTGAAATTTTTCTTTCCACATCAGACTTTTTCTAACAGAGGGAGTGATAGAGAGAGCGAGAGAGAGAGAGAGAGAGAGAGAGAGATTCTTGTACTGTCATCTAGCTTGTACTTTTATTTTCCAATATAATAGAATTTCTCATATTTCTAACATTTTTTGTTCAATTATATATTTATTGTCCCACTTGATTTAACTCTACTCTTGGCATGCGTGATGAAAGGTAATGCATCACTTCGCAAATAAATAATTTGAATTCAATATATTATGTTTATAAATTAGGTCTTAAAATTTGATTAACTTTTCAAAAGGATAAGCAAATTGATATATATATATATATATATATATATATATATATATATATATATATATATATATATATATATATATATATATATATATATATATATATATAGATTATTACACTGATTTGAATTGCGTTTTCAAGACTCATCTATTTATTATGTGATATTTTTTCGTTTTAATTTCTTCATTTTGATAAACCACTTTATAAAATGCCTCAATTATTATTTTTTTGCACTAATTAAGCCAATTACCATGGTAATTATATTTTATTTATATAACTATTAAAATTTATATGTTAAATATGTAAATTTGTGATTTCACTATAAATTCTCACCTATTATCAATTTTATTAATAACAACTTTTAACTAATATTTATGTTCTAATATGATATATATATAATGTGTATATATATATATATATATATATATATATATATATATATATATATATATATATATATGTGTGTGTGTGTGTGTGTGTGTGTGTGTGTGTGTGTGCGCGCGCGCATGCACGTGTGTGGATGTAATGTATTTAGAATGCTTATGTTTTATATTTTTTTTAAAACATTTAATATGAAATAAAATAATTGTAAGATATAATTCTAAAGAGTTTCAAAAGAGTTTCAAATACATTTATAATTTGTTTTTCAGAATTCTAATTTCATTGCTTATGAAAGCACAATTGCTTGTGGAGATGCTCGTTTGCAGTGCTAAACTTAGGGGTGTAAGCAGTGAATCAAGCTTGTGAGCCCTGCTCAAACAAATGGGAAGGGTTGGACCTTATTATTTTGGAATTTTATCTATTTTTGGATTCTTCTTTCACTTTGGGTTGGATTAAATCAAGTCCAACTTGGATCAAGCTAACTTCAATTGACCTTGGTGGCCTAAGGGTGAGTCTATTCAAGTTTAGTAGGATTTTGATTTGGGTCAATGTCAAGATAATTTGGGTCAACTTAGATATGTTGGCCTAATCGGTTAAATTCGACCCAAGAGATTGTTGGATTGTGTTCATTTATAAATTTAAAGTGTTTTTGAATAATTGGTTTAGTTCAATTTAGGTTCAATTTGGATTTGGGTCATTAGGTTAAGTGATCTAATTGGCCCAATTGGACATCAATTGGACAAGGGTTTTGTTCAATTGAGTTTCTGTAATGATTCTAAGGACTTGGATTAAATTGATTTGATTTACATTAAGTTTAATTTGATTTTGAGTTATATGATTTGATTGGGTTAAATTGAGTTATGTGAGCCCATTGACCAAATTATACTCAATTTGGGCTTCAAATATATTTGGTTATAGTTTTTAAGATATTAGGGATGGCCAATTTCAATTAGTTTATGATTAATTTTGATTTATCCCATTAAGGCTCATTTAAGTCAAGTTGGGCTAAGTGAATCAATTAATCAAATTATGCTTCAATTGAGTGTGATTAGTGATTTAGAGTTTTAGGTTGATTGATTTAAGATAATTTGGATTTGGGCTCATAGCTACCTAAATGGGCTAAACATGATAAGTTGGGTTAAGTGGCACAATAGGCCCAAATGGAAACTAATTGGATTAGTTTTTTAATTAATTGAATTAGACTTAATGTACTAGAGTCAACATGGTTTAATTTAGTTTTGATTTGGATTTGGAGTCACTAGATTTGTTTGGGCCATAAGAGGATATGTGGGGTCCATTAGCCTGATGTGATTAACTCTAAGGCTTAATGCTTTTTTGTTTGGTCTTAGATTTAATATCCACTTAGTCACTAAGAGTATCCTAAAACTATATGCAAAGAAATCCTATTGCTAAGTTAGGATCTTAAAGACTAGGAAGTGTGTGCTAACCTCACAGAAGTGAGGTCAACACACTTTTAATTTTCAAAATCATGCTCACATTATTTAATTATTGAAATTTCAAATTGTATAATTAACTTATGTTTAATTTATTTTTATTACAAAATAATTCATGCAAAATCATAAATTATTTATTTAATTTTAATTCAATATATATTTTTTAAAATTTTGTTGAATTTATTTAATGTGAGACTGGGATGGTTCCTTTGTTCGAGTTTCGTGACTGTTGCTCTATTGCCTTTCTTTTCATTTTATTGTTTCATGTTAAGTTCATGGATCTTGGGTGGATTGGTGGGGTTTTTTATTGATAGAGGTTGGCTTTATATGCCTCTTTGGTGCTGTATATGCTTTCCTTTGGATTGGGATTTTGAGACTGCTTGCTGTGTAGATTATTTTTCAGAAAAATGCTATTTCTATATGAAATGGGCTATTGGTAGATTCACATTTTGAATTTCCATCGGGAAGTTCTATATGCCTTTCTTTGGTTATATGGTACACCATTGGTGTCATGTCTCCTTTCTTCTTTCTTAATCTGTTATGCTATGGTCTCTTAAATCTAATTATAATTGGTGGTTCTGATAAAGGAATGTGGTTTTGGCTTCATTCAGTGAAAATTAATATTTTTCTGTTTAGTGGTCATATCATGTTGTTGAGCAATATGATTTTCCTTTGGATAGACAGTTGTCTCAGGTTTGTTTTCTCTAACGGGTGGCAATTACTCCCCCTATTTGGATGGTAGTAGCATATGTGTGGTATCCCCTTGTTGGATGCATATGTATGTGGCTGCCCCAAACTAGTGTGGATTGTTTGCTGCACCCCTTTTTCTCAATCTTATGTTTACCCATTATAATTAACTCCTATTTTATGGGTACTAACTGGCATCCTAGTTTGTTTGCGTTTCTTTTCTCTTAATGCAGGTTCAAGTAGGCATTTTCTTTCGGATGCAATATCTCATCAACTCCCCCTACTGACATTGGTGGACATATGGTTGGTGCCTAGGTGTTTTTCTCTTTATTTGGGTTATTGTATTTGCTTTTTTTGTGTATTTAGAAGGGTTTTACTCTTTAGACTGATTGTAGCTCTTTGAGCGGTAGACTCAGAATTTAACTGCTTTTTTAAGGATCTTGTAACCCTTTTCTTATGAGCAATAAAATTCCCCTATATGGGGTTCCCCTAAAAAAAAGAATAATTGGTTTAGTTCAATTTAGGTTCAATTTGGATTTGGATCAATGTGGTCCAATTAGGTTAAGTGATCTAATTGGCCCAATTGGACATCAATTGGACAAGGGTTCTGTTCAATTGAGTTTCTGTAATGATTCTAAGGACTTGGATTAAATTAATTTGATTTAGATTAAGTTTAATTTGATTTTGAGCTATATTATTTAATTGGGTTAAATTGAGTTATGTGAGCCCATTGACCAAATTGTACTCAATTTGGGCTTCAAATATATTTGGTTATAGTTTTTAAGATATTAGGGATGGCCAATTTCAATTAGTTTAGGATTAATTTTGATTTAGCCCATTAAGGTTTAAGTCAAGTTGGGCTATGATCAATTAATCAAATTAGGCTTCAATTGAGTGTGATTAGTGATTTAGGAGTTTTTAGGTTGATTGATTTAAGATAATTTGGATTTGGGCTCATAGCGACCTAAATGGGCTAAACATGATAAGTGGCACAATAGGCCCAAATGGAAACTAATTGGATTAGTTTTTTTAATTAATTGAATTTGACTTAATATACTAGAGTCAACATGGTTTTATTTAGTTTTGATTTGGATTTGGAGTCACTAGATTTGTTTGGGCCATAAGAGGATATGTGGCTTTAAGGCTTAATGCTTTTTTGTTTGGTCTTAGATTTAATATCCACTTAATCACTAAGAGTATCTTAAAACTATATGCAAAGAAATCCTATTACTAAGTTAGGATCTTAAAGACTAGAGGAACTGTGTGTGCTAACCTCACGAGAAGTGAGGTCAACACACTTTTAATTTTCAAAATCATGCTCATATTATTTAATTATTGAATTTTCAAATTGTATAATTAACTTATGTTTAATTTATTTTATTACAAAATAATTCATGCAAAATCATAAATTATTTATTTAATTTTAATTCAATATATATATATTTTTAAATTTTGCTCCAAATAATTCCCGGATAATTTGGAGCAACAAATCATATTCCATATTTGATCATATTATGTGTTCAGTAAAACAATTAATTTATAGATTTATTTATGTAAAAACCTTCCAAATCAACTTACTTTAGCTGCAGATCTCATTAAAATATGTTTAAACATCTTTTGTTATGAAATCCTAATGAATTTTAGAAGGCTAAATTTCTTTCTAAACCACCAAAAATCGAGCCATTTTCTTGCACAAAGAAATTTCAATTTTGGAGATTTTTGGCTTCTTCTTGTTCATTTCTTTCTTCAAGAGATTCTTCACAAAGTATTTGGCTTTTCTTTGAGAAAGGCTTCCTTAAAGGATTGAGGTTTTCTTTTTAATCCTTAAGTAAGAGTCACCCTTTTCAAACTCTATTTTAGTGTTCTTAATTTCAATATGTTCTTTCATGTATTAACCTCTTCATGTGAATATGTGCAAATCTAATCCTCTTTCGATTGCTTATTTCAGCCATTAAATAAAATATTTAACAATTTAATTTAGTGTTCATTTTGTGAATATGTCTAATCGCAAAATTACAATTTTTGTGAGTTGATATTTGTGATATGCAACCAATTAATTTAGTGTTCATTTTAATTATTGTCTTCGTTGTGGAAACCATCTTCGGAAATTATTTAAGTGTTGTATTCCTTGATTCTTATTATCAATTTAATCAAATATTTATTACATTCTCTCATCATATTTGAATTATTCTTTTGTAAGACTTTGGTGGAAATTACAATTAACAATTTTTTATTTGCTGAAATGATCATTTTTCAATAAAAAATATTATATGTGTTAATACATTTAAGTTGGTGTTAACCTTTTATAGCATTTTGGTATTTGAATTTCATTGAAATAATATCCTATTTGTGCTGAAATTTTATTTTATTCACTTAAATTATTGAGATCAACGTAAGAATAATTGGATTGTTAAGATTTAATTCATAAAAATTGTATTTCATCTTGTATCCACAAATCATTGGATTCTAAACTTTAATTCTTGCCAAAAAATAATTTAATTGCTTGTTAGTTTCCTTAACAATAAGTTGAATGCTTCTAAATTGAAAGTGTTCTTTAATGAATCATATAATTTTTAGTTTCTAATAAATGATATGTGTATTAGCTCATTATTGTCATTCCTTTAATAAGTAATAATAGAAACATTTATCAACATTCATCAGCACTTATGTAAATCTTATGATAAATGCATAATGTATAATAAACTTTGAATATAACTTATATTTATCATTATATCAATATAATGATTTTGTCTGCATAGATCTTTTTGTTGGACATCACTATTCGATTAGCCATCAACTATTTGCCAACTTATACCCAAACAAATAATTATAAATTATTTATTCAATCATAACAAAGCAAATCATTCGTACATGGCTAGCTTATCGAGGCCGATTAGTTAAAATAG
Organism: Cymbidium sinense; assembly: GCA_021442155.1. NCBI lineage: Eukaryota > Viridiplantae > Streptophyta > Magnoliopsida > Asparagales > Orchidaceae > Cymbidium > Cymbidium sinense. Next base: position 86,282,232 of record CM038228.1, read on the forward strand.
CTTAATTTTAATTAATTCCTATCAAGTTAATGCCTAATCGTCCCCAACCTATTTGGTTAACCTAGCCAAATCATATTGATCTCATCCAAATGATCCTGTTTTCCCACCCAACAACCAATCCCGATGAAATTCTAAGTTGCAAAGGTTCTAGGTCCTTAAAAATTCCAACCATTCTATCTTCATTTTAACATACATGTGATGCCTTCTATAGGTTATTAATAGCATCCATACTAAAATTATTCCTTCATTCATGTTCTAAATATATATGTTCAAACTCTTACTTACAAGACTCCTTTTAGTGATCTTGTGATATCTTCGACAATGTTTTTTTTTTTTAATATTTTGTATTATTTTAGTATTCAACTTGAAAATGATTTATTGATTTTTGTGTGATTCTTATTGTTATTATGTGCAGAAAGCTCTCAAGCAAAACATATATATTATATTTATATTAGATTTTTAGGATCTCTTTCTTAAAGTCTTTATTGTTGTGAGGTTAGGTCTTTAACCTAAGAGAAAAATATTATGATCTATTCTATAAGCCAAAAAAAGGAAAATTGATTTTGTAACCATGTATTTTTTGAAGATTTTGTAGAATTCCTAAATATTGGTTGTGAATTTGGTATATTAGTAGTTCAAAAATCAAACTATTATAAATTATTCTCCTTTATTGTACTATCAAAAGGTACATAGTATTCTTCATATATCTCTCTCAATGTGCCAAAGATTATTTTTTCTCCTGATTTCAATTTTGAGAAGTGTTTAATCACCCAATTCATATCTCTATCTTTTCACTTACACCAACAACTACCCTAAACCTACCACCAGCCATCACAAGTATATTTTGTTCAATCTAATTGAACTATCATTTACAAAATAGTTTATCCAATATCAAAAAGAAAAAAAAATCCTACTAATGCATGTTTGGAGAAGGATTAAAATAGGCAACCTTGCCCTTATATTTGCATAAATTCTTTTTTCATCTCTCTCTCTCTCTCTCTCTCTCTCTCTTTATATATATATATAAGAATTAATTAATTAAAAAGAATGACAACTCGTAAGAAAATTTTGAATAAGAAGTATCCAACCGGTTCTTAAATTTTTTAATAAAATAGAAAATAATTGTTGGTTGTAAACTATTTCCTTTAAATTATTCTATTCTTAAGCTATTATCTCCTACTTTGAGATACTGTACGTGTTACCTAATCACAAGCAAAAATTGCATGCATGCCCTCTTTAGGCCGAGTCATATGGTCAGGCATTCTTACACGTATATTGATATGACTCCAAATCCTCTAATTGTCAAATTATAACATACATCCATCATTTACAACAGAAAAACTATAGTACAAAAAGGAAATTACAGAATACAACTCAATTGAATGCTAAAATACAAGTTCCGGACAGAAAATTAAGAATAATGGCTAGATAATAAGAAGCAAGGACTACCGAACTTATCCGATAGCATTCTAGAACAACAAATATGATTGGATGATATCAACTACAACAACAATAATAATCCCAAATTAAACATCACGAAAGACAAGAAAGCAATAAACTAAACCAACATGCCATATCAGGAAAGCAAATTTCATAGAAATAAGCCAAAAAAGAACAAGAAGACGCTCGATAGCAAGAAAACAAGAAGATTAGTAATAGTAAAATAACAGATTGCTCATACCTCAACTGCCAGAACGAGTGAAGCAAGCTTGATAACAACTTGTAACAGAAAGTAGTTAGGCTTGCATAGATAGCTCAGATCCAAGCTAAAGAAAGTAAAACAGAGAATATAAATAGAGGTCAGAAACCAAACAGAAAAGAGATCAAAAATTCTGCAAAGAAACCCTTCCCTCAGTGTCTAATCTTCTTCTCCTTCATCCCCAAGCCTCACGGTTTGTCCTCAGGAAAGCATTTTTCTCCCATGAGTCACCGGATTCTCCTCCTCATACCTCCATTCTCTGAGCGACGACGCTCAAATAAAGGAATAAAAGTAAAACTAGGTTAAAGATAAACTTATCCAAGAAGAATCATCGACGGCCAAGACAGCCGTAAGGCAAGCCAGATTTCACGTAAGTCAAAGCAACGGATCGAAACAAACGCGTGGAATCCACTCAAGAAACACTAGATCCAACGGTTCAATTCAAAGAGCGTAAAGCACAATCAGTAGATCCAAATTAAGGAAGAAAGGCTAATCCAGCTCGTAAAGCACCCGCTATTCTCAATTATCGCTTAACTCACGGGTTCATCCCACTCAGAGTGAGTCAACCCACTGAACCAAACCCATTCTCATCAAAGCACCCAATTGAGTACTGCAAGAATGACCATATCATACATCCCACCAACTTCAGCTTTTTAGCCACGGCAATAAGCAATAAATAAATAAATAAATAAATAAATAAATAAATAAATAAATAATAATAATAATAATAATAATAATAATAATAATAATAATAATAATAATAATAACAACAACAACAAAATTAAGGCCAGGAGCACCGTGCCTTGACAGGAGTTACCTTATTCTAGAAAATGAGAAAGACTCTCCGGTGGAGTAAATATTAAGCGTTAAAAAATTAATGAATAAGTATTTCAATTAATAAATGTAAATATAAATTTTAATTTATGAGTAATTAAAATAAATTTAATAATATATAAATTTATTTTATATTATATATTTTAATAATAAATATATCTCATATCAATTCTGATAATTAATTCAAGGTTATTGTCAAGTACTGTTTAGCTTAATAATGATACTTCCTGTGGAATTTTAATCGGGAAACTTTGAATTTAGATAGTCATATTTAAATTTGAATATGTTTTTTTTAGTTTATTTTAAACGAATGCAACTAACTATGTTATATATTAATTTTTAAAGCAATATAATGATTTAAAATATTTTTTTATAAAATTTAAGAAATTTACATACATATCATAAGATTATCTTATATATTTATATGTCTAATACTCAAAACTTCATATATATATATATATATATATATATATGCCAACAAAAAGAGAAACACGCAACGAGTGAAAAACCCAACATGACCTCAGCCTTCTCAAAGCCCAGCCACTTCGTCTTCTTCCTCTTCCTCCTCTTCTCCACTCCTCCCTCCGCCCTCTCCATTCCCCCTCTCCCTAGCGGCGATATCGACCTCCTCGAATTCCCACTCAACCTCGAATACCTGGAAGCCGAGTTCTTCCTATGGGGCGCGCTCGGCTACGGCCTCGATTGCATCGCCCCCAACCTCACCGTCGACGGCCCGCCACCCATCGGCGTCCGGAAGGCAAATCTCGACCCTTTCATTCGCGACATCGTCACGCAGTTCGCGTATCAAGAAGTCGGGCACTTAAAGGCCATCAAGCAACGCGTGGAGGGTTTCCCGAGGCCGCTGCTTGACTTGAGTCCGGCGAACTTCGCCGACGTCATAAACAGTGCGCTTGGCAGGACTCTGCGTCCACCTTTTGATCCCTACGCCAACGGGCTCAACTATCTTCTCGCTTCTTATATCATCCCTTACGTTGGGCTTACAGGTTATGTGGGAGCGAACCCTAAGCTACAGAGCCCCATCACGAAAAGGGTAAAATATAGCTTAATTATAAAATTTTAAGATTAATTATACATTTCCTTTAAAAATTTCATTAATTATTTGAATATTGAAATTTTTTATTTTAAAATTTTAATTTGATGCTTTTTCTATGATGGTTATACTTTTAAATTTTATATATTATCTAGTAATTCAATTGTATTTATTAAGAATAATAGTATTTTTTTTATATATATATATATATATATATATATATAATGTTTATTCTAGAAGAAAATTTTTACAAATCAAAATCATTAACTGATTAATATTCAGAAGATACATTAAAGATTATAATATTGTTTGATTGCATATTAATTTCGAATCAATCATTAGGCTTAGGTTGATTGATAGTAAATATTTTTTTTAATTGTGTGATTAGATATGAATAATTTAGTTTTTATTGAAAGATATAAGTAAATCTTAACTTTTACTCTACCGTTTAATTCAAAGAATTATTTTGTTGAAATAAGTAGGTGGAGTTTTGATTGGATACTGCTGATCTCCAAATAGAATTGTTGTCACGGTTTCTAGATTGATTTGAAGTAACGGAGAGAACACGTATATGTTATTGGACTACGTGATTCTGTGTTCGGTAGATTTTTTTTTTTTTTCAATAGATATTTATCATATCTCAATCATAATCATCTTACGAGGAGAAAAGCCACATGATTAATCTCATAACTCCCAAAGATCACATTCATTAATCATTACTTTCTTTTTTATCGACTTAAGAAAAATCAACTGAGGAGTTTTTTAGTTATCAATCAAATAAGAAGGTATTGGACTACGTGATTCTGTTTGGTAGACTTGCCTTAACATATGAACATATCAATCAATATTTTTTTATAATGTTTTTAAAATATAGAAATACATCCAACTTGATTTTTGCAATATTTATTATTATTATTATTATTATTTTAGCTCTTATGATGACTTCAAATCGCTCATGAAAATGAGAGTTCGATCTTATCTTGGAAAAAAAAAACTTCACTAAATTGAATCGTGGGATACTTTTTAGTTTGCGAGATTATTAAATATAGAATTAAATATAATTTTATATTTCAATTTTAATAAGGGATTATTTTTAAAATAGGCTTAGTACTAATGATAATTAGTTGTTTAGGAAAAATATAATTAACAAAATTTTTAAAATAGAACTGACAATGATAATTAGTTGTTTAAACGAAAAAAATAATTAAAATATTAGTCGTCCGTCAAATGGACGACTGGCTACCTCTCTTTTTTTTTTTTTTTTTTTTTTTTTTTATTTCACGGCAGAGAGAGAGAGAGAGAGAGAGAGAGAGAGAGAGAGGGAGATTTTATTTTATTAATTTTTTAAATAATATAATTATTTAAAGTATATAAATTTAAAAATATTTTTTATAAAATATTTAATAACTAAATATTTATATATTTAGTTATTAATTTATTATTATATATATAATTAAATATATAATTAAAAATGTTTTTTTTATATTTATAAATTTATAAATTTATTTAATATTTTTTTATTAATTAATATAATTATTTAAAATATATAATTTTATTAATTTTTGTTAATATATAATATAAACATATTTAAAATATATAAATAAAGTAATTATATATATATTTATTTATAAATTTATTTAGTTATTTATATATTTATTTAAATTATATAAATATATTTTTAAGTTTTATAAATAATTTAAAAATATTTAAAATATATATAAATAAATAAATAGTTATATATATATATATATATATATATATATATATATATATATATATTAATTATTATTTATTTATTTAAAAAAATATTTATTTCTTTTAAAATATATAATTAGTTATTTATATATTTATAAAAATATTTAGTTATATATATATATATATTATATTTATTCATTTCTTTATTTATTTATTAAAAATTATTTTATTTATTTATATTTTTATATTTTTTTATATTTTTTTTATATTTTTTGTTATTATTCTTAAAACTATATTAATATAAATATATATATATATATATATATATATATTAATAATATATATATTTATATATGTTTTAATAATATATATAACAATATATATTATAATATATATATTTAATAATATATATATATATATATAATATATTTATATATAATTAAAAAATATCTAAATTATTTATTTTATATAACTTAAAATTTTATTAATTTCATATAATAATAATATTATAAATATATAATATTATTATAATAACAATAATAATAAAAAATAATAAAATAATAATAATAATATGTTTAATAAATAAATATAATATGTATTATTATAATTTTTTTATATGGTTTATAAATATTTTGTATAATTTGTTCCTTTCTTTTGTTTGTTTGTTTATTATTTTAAATAATTTATTATTCAAATTATAACAATTATATTTATATAATTATATTAATTAATAAAAAAATATTAAATAAATTTATAATTTATATATATAATTAAAATATTTTATATGTATATATATATATAAATATTTAGTTATTAAAATTTTATAAAGTATTTAATTTATACTTTAAATAATTATATATTTAAAAATTAATAAAATAAAATTCTCTCTCTCTCTCTCTCTCTCTCTCTCTCTATGAAACCACCAAAAAAAAAAAAAAAAAAGTAGGCATATATATTGTCCGTTGACTTTACTTTAAATTAATTATATATTTTTTATTAACAATAATTATCAAAATATTTTATTTTTAATCTTCAATGTTATATGTTCAATATATAATTATTATATTAATTATGAAATATATATAATATTATATTTAAATATTATATTAATTATATAATAATATATAATATTAATATATATAATAATATATAATATTTTATAGTCATTATATAATATTTTTTTAATATGTAATAGCTATGTATTAGGTGAATGTCACTTAATATTATTATTAAAAAAAATTTATTTTAGAAAATGTTGCATCAAATATCCTCATACAAAATAATAATAGCTTATAAACTATTTAAGTTTAGTTTAAAAATATATATTATATAAGAATAAATAATATTTTATAAAATTTTAAATAATTTTAAAAACTTTAAAATTTACTCGTTGGTAAATCTTGCAGCTGGTAGCCGGACTACTGGGCGTCGAATCAGCACAAGACGCGGTGATCCGCACGCTGCTTTACAAGCAGTCGGAGACTAAGGTACAGCCCTACGGCATATCTGTCGGAGACTTCACCGACAAGATCTCCGTTCTGCGGAACAAGCTCGGCGGCGACGGCGTAAAGGACGAGGGGATTGTGGTGCCGCCGAAACTTGGTGCAGAAGGGAAGATTTCGGGCAACGTAATCGCCGGCGACGTGTACTCGGTCGCGTATTCCCGGACGCCGGAGGAGATACTGAGGATTGTGTACGGCCAAGGGAACGAGAGTAAACCAGGCGGGTTCTTTCCTAAGGAGCTGATGGCAGGATTGCGAGGTCGTTTCTTGGGAAGGTGGAGTAGGTTGCGTGCTTGTCCGGGGATCTCCATGCATTGTTCATCTGTTTTACTGTGTGTGTGTTTATAATTTGAATGTAAAAATATGATGTATAAGTTGATCCCAGCTATAATAATAATTTTGAAGATATCTATTAGCTAAAATAGCAGATAAGTATATAAAATAGTGATAGAGGATGAAATATAAATTATATAAAAGGTGAATTGAAAGATGAAAATAGCAAGCACACAATTTTTATGAATTTAAATATTTAATAACTAAAATTTGATATTCACAAATATAGAAATTTTACTTTCATAAGGGTGCGTTTCACTTAAAAAAATTAACGAAAGTTTTTAATGTAATATTAAATATTTACTTTTTTAGTTATATAAATAATTAAGTTTAAGTATTAGATATGTAAATATATAGCATTTATGTGTTATATATATATATATATATATATATATACTCCTAAAAGTATTTAGTTAAATGAAAATGGGTTTATTGTATTTGACTATATGTATGCAAAGAAAAAAATTTATAAGAAGAAATCTTTGATTAAAAATATAAATTAGTTAAATAATAATTTTGAATAACTTCCTCTTTATTAATAGCTGACAATCATCACTCATTTTTTTTCTTTAAAATAAAATTGTTTTTCCATATATTTATGATCAAATGTTGCACACTTGCGGATTTTTCTTACAAAGCTGCACTAAGAGCCATTGTCATATATTTTTTTTACAATAGATTATATTCATATAAACTCATTATATATTTTGCCTAGAAGAAGAATCTTTAACTTTAAGAAGCTAGTGGTGAAAATAAAGATGACATTTGTGAAAAAAAGATTATTTAAAATCCGAGTCATAATATAATAATGTCAATGATAATGGCAATGAATATGAGTTTTCATGACAATAAAAGTGTTAACCCCATTTTCCTCCAAAATGATATTGCCTAGTGCACTATTTTAGAAGGGGCATATTTCATTGATGATGCAAATTAATAAATTGTAGGAAGATTTGCATACATATCACACAATTCTTATGCATTATATATCTAACACGTAAGTTAGATATTTACTTATCTAACACTTTTCGATGCATAAATAGGTGCGTTTTAGTTTTAGAAAGTTAGTAATTGTGATATTTTTGTTGTGATATTGAAGATTAATTATTATATATGTGTATATATGTATGTGTATGTAAATATGTATATGTATATATATATATGTATATGTATATATATTATAATAATATATATATGTATATATATATAATATATGTAATATGCATATATATATATGTATATATATGTAATATATATATAATATTATGTGTATATGTATATATATGTATATATGCTATGTATAATATTATGTATATATATGTATGTAATAAATATATATATATATATATGTTATAATATATATATATATATGTATATATATATATATATATATTATATATATATATATATATATTGAAGTTTAAGTGTTAGATATATAAATACATAAGAATTGTGTGTTATGTATGTAAATCCCTAAATTATATGAGGATCAGCTAGCTTGGAGTTGAGTATTTTATTACAAGTCGAAAAGGATTTATTAAAAGGTTTCTTACAATTATGAAGAATAAAGAATAAAAATATTGAAAAGAGAATTGGAGGAGTTAGCATAGGCCATAGAAACTATTTATGTTGTCTACTTTTATTTTTTGCATTTCCCTTTACCATATATATTTGTTACATTGGATCAACAAAATTAGTCTCATATGTTTTAAAATAACTCAATTCACCTCTCCTCTTATGTTGTACCATTACTTTCAACTGGTATCAAAATGAGACAATATTTGTAGTCTCATAGAACTTTAGCTGCCATAATTAAATTTTAATTCTCTATCTTTAATTATTTTGTAAATTCAAATCTGATAATTATGTGAGAGAATCTAAATATAAGAATAGCAAACAGATATGAGATCAAGCAATTGTTTAGGAAGGAGTGAAGTTCATCAATCATGTAATAATTATGAATTCTTTAATAAAAAGTTGAAAACCATCAAAGAATTGCATAATAGATTCATCAAGATAATTATTGGTTTATATTCGATAGACAAAGAGTATTCTAACTAAAAGAAATTATAAACAAGGCTCCTAAGAATATACAAGATTCATTGTATGCCATAATGATTATAATAATAAAGGCCAAAGGTTTTTCAAAATATTCTATTTATTTATTTTTTGGCTAGTTATTGCTTATGAGTGAATAATAGGTCAAAGAAATAAAAATGATTCATCAAAGAGGAAGGAAATATAAATTGCCCAAAAGTCATGATATAAAAGAAAGGAAAAGTGTAAGACACTTTAACCTAGTGGTTGAGAGCTTTAGTTTTTACCAAGAGGTCTTGAGTTTAAATCTTTGCACATCAAAAAATCTAGCGCGTTCCTAGTGGCTCTCGTGTTTTGCTCGCTTTCGGCTGCGATCAAACTCTGTTTTTGCAGCTAATCTGTGTTTTGGTATTGATCTCACCCCTGCTCTAGCCGGTAATGTAAATCGCATCTCTTTTGATGGCGAAAGCGGTTTTTCTTACTCGGATATAAACCATCCCGATGCTCGATCCTTTATCCTTACTGCGGCTTACGTTAAATCTTTCAAGGATGCTCTCTCCGGTAAATCCATTTCCCTATGCCGGTTAAACTACTTTCGATTTCCGTGGTATGCACGCCGTGTGTTGGATTCGATATGGAAATTCTTGCTAAGCCATTTGAATTCTCTTTGGTGGGTAAATTCACCCTTAAATGCCCAAATTTAGAAAACATTCGCTCCTTTTTTCACAGTCTGAAACTTACGGGCACCTTTACTGTGGGATTGATCAATCCTAGGCATGTGCTAATTCAATTATCTAATGACTTGGATTATTCAAGAGTTTTTGCACGTCGTCCATACTTTGTTTTTAATTGCCAAATGCGACTTCTTAAGTGGACACCTAGTTTTGATATTAAGGAAGAATCTCCAATTGTTCCTATTTGGCTTGCTTTGCCCAACATGCGTATACATTTTGTTACACACCAGGTATTGTTTGCTATGGGGACTATCTTTGGATGGCCTCTTCAAATTGATCAAGCTACGGCGGTGAGATCCCGGCCCTCGGTAGCATGGATATTTGTTGAAATTGATATAACTAAAAAACATCCAAAAGAAGTCTGGATTGGATCTGAAAAATGGGTTATAATCAAAAGGTAGAATTTGAAAACTTTCCCTCTTTCTGTACACACTGCAAAATCCATGGGCATGAACATACATATTGTTTTATTCTACATCCACATCTCAAAAAAAATAAACTTCCTATCACTACTACTTCGATTACTAAGGAGCAACCCACTAAAATGGCCTATGTGCCAAAAGCAAACCAAACTAATTCTCCTTCATAGAACCCGCCTTTACCTTTACCCTCTGATTTGCAAAAGGAAACTAATCAGGTGTTGAATAATGACACTGATGACATAGTTGGTTATGGAAACTTAGAAAATTTGCCTATTACTATTTCCAATGGTAACATGCATGCTCATACAACTAATGATCCAAAACAAAGAAATTCTGCTGAACCGACTGAAAATCATATTTTGGATCAACAAAAAAAATATACAAATCAGACCATTAATCTAGAAAAAGAAGATGAAGCAATCCCTCCCTCCCCTAACTCTTTGAATGACCAACATGATAACATAATTAACGGTCGATCTCGATATGGAAGAAGGAAATTACCATCATGATTCCTTTGCTTAATAATGAAACTTTGGATCACACTAACTATTCTTTTTCGGACGGAGACACCTTGGACACCGATAGACACTTTCAAACTCTAAAGAAAAGAAAACACTCAAAATCAAAAACATCGCTAAAAATGCAGAATCACAAGATCTTCATCAACTCTACATCAATAATTTCCTTTTTCCTCATTTTCACCCAATCAATTTTTTCCAATCTTTTCATTATGATTAATTTTATCATTTGGAATATTCATGGTATTGGGACTAATCTAGTTCATAGCGAGTTAGAAGTTGCTCATAACATATCTCTCCTTACTATCAAATACTTATCAACTCTTCTAAGATTGCATCTACCGCTAGAACACTAGGTTTTCCTAATTTTTTTTACAACATTAACAACAAAATTTGGTTATTTTGGAATAACTCAATCAACATCAATATCCTTAACAACTAGCAACAATTGATTAATGTCCATATTTCTGTGGGTGATTTCACCGCGGTGAGCTCTTTTATTTATGCATCCTGTAAATGTAGAACATCCTATGGAATAATTTAAGATCTTTTGCTTCCTGTCACTCAACCCGGTTGGTTGGCGAAGATTTTAACACCATCCTCTCTACTTCTGAAAGAAGGGGAGGGTCCTCCCCTAATCCTAATTCTATGGAAGATTTCACTAACATGATTCTTGGTGTAATCTTCGATATAGGGTTTTCGGGTTCCAACTACTGGAACAACTCTAGACTTTGGCAACGCGTCTCGATCGTACCCCCCTTTGGATTGATCAATGGCCTAATACCTCAGTAGAACACTTAAGTAGAACCACTGCCTGATCACGCTCCTCTCCTGATTCCTGTGAAAATTTCCCCTGCTACATTACCCGCATCGTCGGTTCCAAAATATGTGGTTGCAACATAATGACTTTATGTCATTGTTTCACTAATTGGGCCCAATTCATCGATAACTCCATTAAAGGCATGATCCATTTTTGGCTTAAACTTAAAAGACTAAAACAAACTCGACTGGTGGAATAAACACCATTTTAAAACCTTTTGCAAATCTTAAAATAATGGAAGATCTTGTTCTCTCTTGAAGAAATGCCGTTCTGGACTAATAAAAATGATGAGCTCATCGAAGCTAGAGACAATTTGATTAAATATCAAAATATGGAGGAAACTTATTGGCAAAAAGTAAACATATTGTGATGGCGGCGAAACACAAAATATTTCCGCTCTTTTCAACAAAAGAAAAGTTCTAAACTCTATTAATAAAATTAAAAATAGTAATGATAATTGGATATCGGATAAAATGATATTAAAGATTGGTTATCCAACATTTTCAAAATTTGTTAAACAACAACATTACCACGGAAACTATTTCAAATCCTCATCCGATTCCCTCCATGATTGCCTCGACCAAAACATCTCTCTTATTAGGTGTCCGACGGAATCTGAAATTAGTACTGTTCTTCGAAGCATGAATTCAGATTCAGTTGCTAGCCCGGATGGATACACAACTATATTCTTTCAACAGTGTTTTTTCATTATTAAGTCTGATCTGATTGAAGCTGTTATAGACTTTTTCAATGGCAACCCCCTTCCTAGATCCTTCTCTAGTACATCCATAGTTCTTATCCCTAAAAATAATCACCCAGAAACTTGGAATGACTTTAGACCGATTAGTCTTTGCACCTTCTTTAACAAACTAATTGCCAAACTAATCACCAACCGAATCAACCCTTTGTTGCCGAATATTATTTCCCAGAATCAAACTGGTTTCATTAAAGGGAGAACTATAGCTGATAATATTCTTTTAGCTCAAGAAATGATTCATGATATTGACGTTCCTACTAGAGGAGGTAACATTGCCTTCAAACTGGACATTACTAAAGCCTTTGACAAACTCTCTTGGGATTTTCTTTTTTTACTTCAACTTTTGGATTTTCAAAAGAATTTATTCAGTATCATTAAAAGCTGTGTCACTAATGTTTGGTTCTCAGTTATCATTAATGGAGAATCTGATTTCTTCTCTTCTAAACATGGCTTACGTCAAGGAGATCCATTATCTCCCCTTTTTTTATTATAGTCGATTACTTATCCAGAGCGAGCGATTTTATAATAAGCCAAGTATGATTTACAAAACTCAAGGTGGATTTCCTATTACTCATCTTTGCTTTCTTGACGATTTTATCATTTTCGCAATGCTTCTATATCTCACATAAAACCATTATGAAATTCTTTAACAAATTTGGCAAAGAAAGTGGTCTCCTCCTTAACAAAATAAATGTTGTTTCATAACCGCTAATAAAATCACCAATAATAGGATTGATCATATAACGAGGATCACTAACTTTCATCAACAATAACTTAGATCAATTATCTGGTACCCCTCTTTTCAAAGGTCATAAAAGATCTTATCTTTTGACGATTAATCCATAAAATATCTAACCGTATCTCCTCTTGGGAATACCATTTTCTATCCTTTGGAGGAGGTTAACCACTTAAGAGTACCCTTAACTTCGATGCCTCTTTATCTTATTCAAACTATCGTGCCAACCAACTTTTGCATTAAATTGAGAGGCTAATTAACAAATTTTTTTGGGGTTCTAATACCTCTTCCTCAAAAAATACACGGTCCTCTTGGCACAAAATCTGCGGCATCTTTGAGGAAGGTGGTCTTGGTTGTAAACCTATTAAAGACACCATCACGCATTCTCATATAAACTTTGGTGGAATTTTAGAAGCAACAATAGCCTTTGGGCTAACTTCATGACAAACAAATCGCCTATCAAAGCACCCCTTGAATTGCTCTTACAAAACTAACGCTTCTCCCATTTGGAAAAGACTTTGTAATATCAAATGGAAGGCGGAATCATTAATTTTTTGGGGCATTAACTCTGGCAACTCTTTCTTCTAGCAAGATAGCTAGCTTGGAAATAATTCCTTCGATGAATTAATTTCCTCATGTTCTATTGATACTATCAAAGTCAAATCTTTCTGGAATAATAATAAATGGAACTTTTCCAAGCTCATCGAGTATATCCCTTCTCATTTTTTAGACAAACTTAATAATATACACATTACACCCAACAAAAAAGATCAGATTCTCTTTAAACTCTCTCACAATGGAGAATTCAGTTTTAAAAATGTTTGGCTTAAGATCAAAGAAACACGTGATTATTCCAAAGTGTATGCTAGACTTTGGCATAATAATATCCCCATACTCTATTCTACTTGGTGTATCTTAAAAACTTTGTCCCTATTGACTCCTTCTTTGTGGGGTAAAGGTTTTCACCTTCATCAAAATGTTATTGTTTCTCCCATATTGAAAATGTTAATCACCAATTTGTGAATGGAGCGATTGCCTCTAAACTTTGGCTTTGGTACGATAATATTCTCCATTGACAAATTCAACGCCGCTTACTATTTATTAGCTCCTCGAGATATATTTTGAAAACAATATCAAAGGTCATATTAAAAGCGTTCGCTATCATTATTATTTGGTTTATTTGGATGGCTAGAAATGATGCTAAGCATAACGATATCACTATGAATCATTTCAAGATAATTGCTAAAACTAAATTTAAAATCCTTGATTTATTTAAAGCCAACCTTATTAAATATAAATATTTTAAAGGGTGTAAATTTGTAGTCTCAAAATTGGGTTTGCAATTGCCGGATAAAGACACTTCTAATCAAGCCAAAATACTTTATTGGGCCAAACCACATGATAATGTCATCAAAATTAACACCGATGGAGCTGTATCTCCTAATGCTTCTAGATGTGGTGGCATCTTTAGAAATTTCAATGGTGATGTCCTCTTGGCCTTTGCTAATCCTCTTATTACTAACTTAGTTCCTTTTGCTGAACTTACGGCAGTTTATAATGCTCTTGACATTTCCTTACAGAAAGGTTGGCTTAATATCTGGCTTGAAGTGGATGCCTTACTACTAATCGATCTCCTGCAGTCTAAAAAAAATGGCAATGCTGAATTATATTATTTACTCAAGCGAACTAAAACTTTTCTCAACCAATTTAGTTACAAAATTACTCATATATGGAGGGAAGGAAATGCTTGTGCTGATTACCTTGCTAACTTAGGAACTAGATTGAATGGGCTCATTTATTTTGATAAACATTCTCTTCCTAAACACTTACAAGGATTGGTTAACCTGGACAAGACGGGTTTTCCTTATATTAGATCTTAATATCATTTGTAAGGCATTGCATCTTGTCTTATTTGGTCGAATGATGAAGCACCCTATGTTAAGCACCTGTGTTACTTAGTTTTGTTGATCTCTGAGTCCTCCCCTATCTCTAATGGGGACTTTATTTTCTCTTACAATTGGTTTAATATTCAAATTAGTCAATGTTTTCAATGGTGTTTAATCTACTATTTGTTTTATTGGCCTTTTGCCTTTTTTTCATTTGAAGGCCTTCTTGCCTTTTTCATTTGAAATTTCTTTGGGTTGCGATCACTCGATCTCATTACTGTGTTGGTCTTGTTATTTTCTCATCTCACGGTTGGAAAATATGGCTTTGTTCTGGCTGTGAGTAACTCCTCCCCTGTTTTTAGCTTGTGGTTGCTATTTCCTGGGCTTGGATATATTCTGTG
The DNA here is from genome assembly GCA_021442155.1 of Cymbidium sinense. Classification (NCBI taxonomy): domain Eukaryota; kingdom Viridiplantae; phylum Streptophyta; class Magnoliopsida; order Asparagales; family Orchidaceae; genus Cymbidium; species Cymbidium sinense. The sequence goes on from CM038228.1 coordinate 86,297,657, forward strand.
CGAGGGGAGTTTGTCTAGTTTGTCTGAAATGGTTCATGTTTCATGTCTCTTTCTCTGCCACATATGTCTCTGTGCTGGCGCTCGGGACCTTGTTTTATCTTTTTTTGTTATGTTTTGCCTAGTGGCAGTTCTTCCCCTTATCATTTGGGTTTATGTGGGGTTCTATTTCTGGACTGAACTGAGCCATTTCCTTTCGTTCATGGCTGCAATTTCTGGATTCATAGTTTGTACAGAGAATAATTGATTATTCTGGTTGAGGCTTATTTTCCCTTCAGCTGACTATGGAATTCATACTATTTGTCGGTGTTGTGGTTCTTAATTTCATCATCGCTTCTGAGTTTGTTGTTGGCTATGATGGCGGGGATGATCCCTTTCCATTTTGGCTGGTAGTAGCTTTTATTTGTAACCCTTCTCTGAAGCTGGATGCTCATATTTGCATCTACCCCTTATGGATCGGCTGAGCTTGAGCCTGCTCTATCCCTTTTATTCTCATTTGACACGGCCTAGGCTGCTCAAATCAACTTGTATGATTAACTTTCACCCCTTTTCTTTTGCGATGGTCTTACTTGCTTTTGTAATTTCTCAAGGGTTTGATATATCTCGTCTCATCCATTTTGTGGGGCCATCTTTTGCTCTTCTAGGTTCAACTGGTGCTCCCTCTTCATGGTTTAGACTGGGTCCTCCTTATTATGGATGATTCTCTTTTCTTTTACTTTTGATCTCATATGTATTTAGATTGGAGATTTACTCTATAGGTTTATTGTAGCTCTATGAGCGTTAGATTTGGAGTTTATCTCCTTTAAGGACCATGTAACCCTTCTTTTGGTAGCAATAAAATTCCCCCCTATACGGGGTTTCCCAAAAAAAAAAAATAATAAATAAATAAATCTTTGCACATGCATTATTTTATGTGAGTTTAGGTTAAATTCTCTCAAATATCCTAATAAAAAAAATGAAGAAATCTTATATTAAGGATGAGATTGCTTTGATGACAAAAAACTTCAACTCTAAACTAGAGAAAGTAAAGAAATGATGATAGAAGAAATAAGGATAAAAGCTAGAGTTTTATTAAAAATGATTCTAAAAAAGTTATTTATTTTAATAATAAAAAATTTGTTCACCAAATGTCGGATTGTCTCAATAATGATAGCAATAATAAATGTGCAAAGAATGATTATAAAAGGAATAAGAGAAGAAGATTCAAGAAATCCTTAAAATTAAGGATGTTGGATAAATTTCAAATTTGAATCATCTGCTTAATGGCATTGGATGGCCAAGAAAAACTTGAAAGATAAAAAGAAAATTGGCATACCAACCATCCAATTCTTTTAAATTTATAATTTAAACGTCCTCTTTATTTTTTTAAATTGCTGAATTCATGTATTTAATTGTGACACAATCAAATCATTTGAAATAGTACAAAAATAAATAACATGCGATGGGTTTTCTTATGAATTTCAATATTTTGGTGATAAGTTGAAATTTTGAGCTATGAAGATGTTTAATTTATAAATATATAAAAATTAGGTGATGTGTATGTAAAATATTGTTGACAATGAACTTGAATATGAAGTATTGGTTTGGATGGTAAATAATATACATCTCTAAATAAGACAAGCTAATGTTTAAAGAAAGATTATTTTGATTGAAATGATTATTTTCCATCAACAAAGTATATATGATTATGCTTATACCAACATAAAATATGATGAAATGGTTGCCCATTACTCAATTAAAAAGAAACATTTTCATTGTGCAAGAAAAACAAATTAAGTTTGCAAATATTAAGCATCTAGTACACATCATCATACATTAATAATAATTAAAGGAATGTTTCACATCCACAGTTTACACATCAACCTAACATGCCATCATTGATCTATAATTATTGTAATAAGATTGGACATATCTCTCACTTTTATGTGTTTAGCTAAGATAAATTATTTTTTATTTATTTTGTTACCTATGCATAGAATATAAAGTGACCAAACTTATTTTAAGAACCAAAAATTAGGTCTTGATTTGATTTTTGATTTATAGATATTCCTATACAGTAGAATCGATGTGGCATATGGTACTTAAATAATGATTTCTCAAATTATGATTGGAGATTAAATCAAGTTTGCAATGATAGAATTAAAAGTAAAAAAAAAAAAAAACTGAAAGCGATGACACAACAAAAATGATAGTCAATATTTAAAAAAAAAGTCGTTAAAATCCCTTTCTTTTCAGTTGAAACGTCCTCTTAATCTATGAATTAAAGCAAAATCTTTTATGTATAAATCAACTTTGTAATAAAAGTTTTGAAATAACATTTTATCATCTTCATATTTTTTTTAAGCTAAGTGACAAGATACTTCTGAACATATTTTTATTTGTTGAAATATTTACAAAATTAGTATGGATGTTAACAATGAAAATAGTTCAATTAAATATTTAAGAACTTATTTAAATGAATCGTGGTTAATGCATAAAATACATTGTCATGAAAGCATACACACATTTAAAAATATTTTAAAATTAAAATTTGTTAAAGGAATAACTAAATTAGAATACATAAATGATCATATTTGTGCAAGCAAACTAAACTATTGTTTAAATCACTTAAGATTTACTTATATCGAACTAATTTATGCAACAAGTTTTTAAAAATTAAAATTATTCATGATATCGCTAGGTTTATTTGGGTGAAGTTTAATTTACATAAGAATCATCATTTTATAAGTAATGAATCTAAAAAGATCATATGAAAACATGACTCACTTCAAAAAAGATCAACACCTAGGGGTCAAAGCTACAATTGCCAGATTTTTAACTCGCTTAAGCTATTGACTAGCAGTCCGCCGATAGATGTAGCTTCTTCTTGAGGAGACGAAGCCCTGTTGAGAAGATCATGAGTAGCCTCCTTGCTAATTGCTCTGTGGACCAAACATAGCCACAAAGCTTGCCAATGTTGATCTTGGGACGTCTTCTAGTGGTTGAATCACTGGGGAAATAATTCATTTCGGCTCGTCGGATGGAGGAGAAGGTGTGGAAAGAGTTAATTTGAGTTTGGTGGAGGTTTAGAAAGTTTGGACGGATGGAGCTCTTGGGTTCAATCTAAAGCTGGTCTCGCCGGCGGTGGAATGCACAAGGAGCTCAAGAGAAGGTATAGGACTATGTGGAATGCTTTAGGAAATCTCTGTGATCGGTTTGAATTGATGGGGAGGAGTTATACTCTCCTCCCCAACTGAACTAAGGATTGGGAATGATTCAGCCTTTTGGCAACTGTCTAGCCTAGGTAAGTGGCCAGAGATGGCATGGCCCTATTGAGGTGGCTAAGGGTGAGAAACTGAGGGAGTGTATTGGGTTGGAATGAGGTTTATACTCTCCCTTAGGTGGACCAATGGATGCCCATGGGTGAACTCACCCTCTCTTGGCCAAAGGTTGAGTTCAACAGCTTTAAGATAGCTTGGGTCAGTGGTCCTCTTGTCCAAGAAGAGCCAAAGATGGTTTCAATAGGGTAAGGGGGTAGAGAACCCTTCTAAATTGGGATTTTGTCTCATTTGGGTGGTTTGATTCAATGGGTTTGACTCAAACTAGGTTCACCATGGGTTGGACCCACTTGGGTAGGCCCATGATGACTTATGGATTAGTCATACCAATTTTGCTTGGGTTTGAGCTAAATTTTGTTGGGTTTAGCTCAATTTGACCCATATGAGTTAAATAAGTCAAGTTGGACTAAGTTGACCACTTTGATCAAATTGAGTCAAAGTGATGTCTTGGGTGAGTTCAATTAGTCATTATGGTGTTTACTTTTGGTTTATACATTTTGTGTCTTGTGTATATGTGAGGGGACATCACATAGATCTGAGGATGTACTTATTAGGCTGATTGGATACCACAATAAAGAATATTGTACTATCTCAAGAGATAGAAGTCACTACCCTATAATAGACTTAATCACATAATAAGGACCCCTAAGGCATGATGGGTCTTCGAATATACCAGAGATGTTTTTTCTACTTTACATGAAAAAGTAAAGCAGGGTTTATTTAAACTGGGTTCGTTAAGTTCCCTATGGAGGCAAATCTCCATAGTTAATTACATCTTAAGAAAAATAAATCCCTTAAGAATACTCTCAATTAAAGTAGGAGATTGTTGTCTATAAGGAATTCAAAGATAGGACTATCAAAGGATTGGTTATATTATAGAAAATCAATTGGGAGAGATCAAAAGGGGAGAGTTATTATCGAAACCAAAGGAGATGAGTAGGGAGTGCTTATGATACTAAGAAACCTAGTGAGCACTCCAATCTATCCTATGGTTGGGCTTTATGCATTTGAATTTTGAGGAGATTTATTTGTTTGAGTTAAATTTTTATTAGAAATCTAGGACTTATAATTCCATAATACAAGATTGTGAAAATGCAAAAGAGGTGTGGATTTATGCTTGTAGCCCGCAAAGGGATACAACAATCTCAGATCCTAAATCTATGGAGCTTTGGCGAGGGCCAAAGCATAACCTAAATCTAAGGCGAAAGTGAGTATATGATTTACCTCTACAAGAGAGGGTAAGCTACCTGACTGCTAGACTTATTATGGCCTGAAGTGGCAACCAGCTAACTCCTCCTATGCTTTAAATCTATGTGGGCAAACCATATGCTTTGCAAGATGGTTAAGTTATTATTTATTTAGAAGAGAGACTAAGTCCTTAAACCCACTTTCTAAGAGATTAGATCATGAAGATCATAAATAATGACTTAAATCTAATGTAAATTTTGTCAAGTTGTACTTGATTTTTAAACTTTTTATTTTGACACAGGCTATAAGATTTTGTATGCCTAAATTCATGAGAAATTGATTATGGGCCAAATCAAAAGAGAAAAAGGAATCTTTCTATCAAAGGCTCTTATAGGTTAAGCCTTTATTCTCTGGCACAAATAGAAGCCCTCTCTTAATAAGAGTGAAAGAATATGACATGCATGATATTATATATACAATCACCCAGTGTTGACCTCATTTTTAGGATGAGCTCTCAACCCTTCTATCTTAGACATAGGACTTCCCTTAGACTTTAAGAGTTCCTTAGTCTTAAGACACATTTAGTGATTAGGTGGATGCTCCAACCTAGCCCTAAAAGACTTAAAAGAGTTAGCCATAGGAATAGGTCATGTCTTAGGGGTGGTAGGAAAACTTCCTACCCTTAGATTAAATCATTCCCCACTTTCCTTCTTTCAATTCAAACTCCAAATCAAGCTTAATTGATTTTCTCCAAATCCAAATCAAATTCATGATTGAAATCCATGATTGAAATCTATGATTGAAACCCATGATCAAAATCCATTAAAAATTCCTAAGTCCAAATTTTGCCCAAGTCATTAACCTTCCCTTAAGGACTTATTCAAAATCTTGATCAAAACCAATTCAAACCTTTGAGATTTTCTCATACCTCATTTATATTCTCATTTCTATGCACACACACACACACACACACACACACATACGCACACACACACACACACACAAACACACACACACACACACACATATATATATATATATATGAAATATAAATTCAAACCCATCAAATCAAACTCAAGAATTCTAAATTAATTCATGAGATTTTCTTAAGTCCTTTAATTTTTCATTAATGGACTTAGCCAAAATCAACTCTAAACCTTGATCAAATCAATTCAAACTCATGAGAGTTTCTCAAAACTTAATTATATTCTCATTTATATTCTCATATATAAATAAAATATAAATATAAATCAATCCAATCAAATCCAAAAATTAAATTCCAAATTTAAAATCCTTGAAATTTTCTTTAAGTCCTTAATTTTTCATTAATGGACTTAGCCTAAATCTTGATCAAACCTATTCAAACTCATGAGATTCTCTCAAAACTTATTTATATTCTCATTTATATTCTCATATATAAATGAAATATAAATATAAATTAATCAAATCCAGTTCAAAAATTAAATTTCAATTTAAAAATTTCCTTATATCCTTTAAATTCCCTTTAATGGATTTAACCTAAATCATGATTAAACCACTTCGAATTCTTGAAATTTTCTCATGATCAATTTATATTCTCACTTAAATTCACATATATAAATGAAATATAAATTCAAACAATCAAAACCTATTCTTAAAATCAAACTCAAATCAATTCAAAATCCAATCTAAGCCATTCAAGTCAAAATCTCAAACTTTGCCAAATAACTTTCAAATCAAGCCAAACTCTTGATTTTCTCTCATGGTTCAATCAACCCTACAATCATGAGCCGCTATATAAATCCAAACTTCAATTAAACAATCAAAACCCAAGTCAAAAATCAAACCCAAAACCCTTTCATATTCTTCCTTTGAATATGCAATTTTCAAATGGAATAAAACCTATTTGACTTGAAACCACTTGTAAATGAATTTATATTTCAATTATAAGTCCATATACAAGATCAATCAACTTAAAATCATGCTTGATTCAAAGTGACCTAAAGTACCCTTATGAGCCAACTTTTGATCCTAACCAAATTGGATTAAACCAAACTCATATTCGCCTCTCATCATGATCAACAATCATCATGGGATGATCAATCAATCAAATTGGGTCAAACCAAGTCAAACCTAAAGGTTGACCAAGTCAACACTTAACCTAAAATGAAATCTTACATAGCCAAATTCCACCATAGGCCAAATTGATTGAAACCATTGATTTAAGTTCACTCATGACTATTTTTGAACTTGACCAAGCAAACATTTGAGCCTAACCTAACCTAATTGGCCCTTTTGACCCAAATTGACCCATTTTGACCTAAAGGGTCAAAATGTGTCAAAACTTGATCTAAGCCAAATTGATCGGAATCAATGGATCAAGTCCATCTCAAATCACTTGTGGAACTTGACCAAAGCCTCAATTAGCCAACTAAACCCAACCTAGCCCAATTGACCTTAGACCCGACTTGACTTAAAGGGGCCATGTTGAGCCAAAATTGAACTTAACCAAAATTGATTGGAAACAATGATACAAATCAGCTCCATATGACTAACCTAACCTAAACCTACCCTTGACCTAGCCCAAATAGGTCAAATGGGTCAAATGGGTCAACTTGACCCATTTGACCTAAATGAAGTCATATGAGCCAAAACAAAATATATACCAAATTGAATCAAACCAAAGTCCCCAAAATATTTCAAATGGTTATATGAACTTAACCCAACCCTTGGTTTGACCCAATTTGACCTAGTGGTCAACTTGACCCAAGATGACCTATTTTGACCTAAATGGGTCAACATGAGCCAAACCCTATCAAATGAATTTCAAATCCAATGAAACTTGGCAAAACCTAGTTTCTCCACATACCCAACATGTCCAAAGTAAAAAAAAATAGCAAAATGACCATCCTACCCCATGGACAAAGAATAAATTTTTGACTTAACCTATGAGTAATTTGGTCATACTCTCTTCACAATCACTTGAGGCTTTCCTAAATGCTCAAGGGGACTTAGTGATGAGTGGTGCACCCAACCCAATGGGTTTGGGTCAGCCCATTTGGTCCCTAGACCAAACCCGACCCCTTAGCTCAAAATTGAAATTTCAAACTCCCTCTTATGCTCAAATTAAGGCACATGGGAGGTTGGCAATCCACTCCTTGGGATCAAACTGACCATGTGTACACTCAAAACAAATCAAATAGCCCTCCCAATATGATCAATTGGATCAAAATGGCCAAAGCATTATCAGCCATCCGATCCTTCAAGGGGAGATTACTCCCCCTAATTCAATTCAATTCTCACTTGTCGTCTGTTGATTGAAGCTAAGGAACTCAGAGCAATCATCAGAGAGCACTCCCAAGCTTCTTAGAGAGGATTAGAATTCCCCATTTCTTAATTTTGCATAGTGCAAAAATAGGGGAGGTAGAGTGAATTGTCAACTTCTTCCATGCTTCATTTCCTTCCAATTGCTCTTGCACACTTCATCTAGGAGCTAAGTCGAGTGCACCTAAGCTTCTATTGGAGTTCCCATAACAAGGAAGGATCAAATTAGATCAAATTCAAAGCTCAAGCAAGGACGAGTTGGTCCATACATTGATCCACTCAACCTCAAGTGCTCCAAACTTCAGCAAGGCTTCGTCTCAACTAAACGAAGCTTCTCCAAGGGAATAGAGTGCTGGTGATAACCTTCGGTGAGATATGAGATTTTTTTTTATCACTAAACTCAATGTGGTTTGGAGCTTTGAAAGAAATTTTCACCCCATCGATTTTTGACTATTGGATTTGCCGCTCTCTATCTTTAGATGGTGTGGGTTGAATTTGGTTTGATTCCATGCTAAATCTAGCTTGGATCTTCCCCTTGATCATGGATGGTCTCTGTTGATCAAGGGGAATAACTTGGATCATCTCAACCATCCATCCGCACATTTTAGATGGACAATTGAGATTATTTAGCACGTTTAGAAATCTATTTACCCTTTTTAAAATGCGGGGAGATCCTTAGCCATCTGATCTTTGATCAGATGGTAGAGGATTAAAGCGCGTGCACCGCCAGCCACCCCTGTGAGGTGACAAGTTAAGTAACCCTCTCACAACGTGACACGTGTAAAGCACGCTGACCGCCCCCGCCATGCATCACACCGTGAGCCAGGGATTAGTTAGGGATTAATAAAATTCCTTAATTAATTCCTAATTCACTTAGAGAACTTCAAAAATTCATAACTTTTCCTAGAAAATTCAAAAAAATATAAAATAAAATCCTATGGATAGATAATTAAACCTAGAACATTTTAAAATTAATTTTGATGAGTTTTGAATAATGCTTTTCTCTAAATTTGGGTTTTATTAGAAAGTTTATTTTGCTAATTACTTTTAATCAGGCCTCTGATTAATCCGAAATTTCTTGGGTAAGTTTTAAGGGATGACTTCTACCTCTCTTAATTTTCTTGGACTTATTGAGGTTTTATTAGAATAGTTGCATATGGTTTTTTTAATTACCCTTCTCATGTAATTAAGCATAATTAGGGTATAATTAGTGGTTTTACCCTATGATTAGGGTTGATTAAGGTCAGATCCAGTAAGTAGGAGGTTTATGAAATAATTTTGGGGCATTTCCCCTAAGCTATTCCTAAAGCCCTCTCTCCTCTTCTTAATCTCTTCTTAAGTAAGGGTTAATTCATAAATTATCGCCTTAACAAATTTCTAAAAATTCTAAAAAGTTTCAGAACTTACTTAATCTACCTTGGGTAGATGCTTAGGTGTTTAATAGCCTAAGTTCAATTAAGGAAATTAAAACCCCATTCATAAGTATGAAAGGGTGTTTTGAAATTACTTAAGCTAAACTCCTTAGCTTAATTAACTTTTAATTGTGAGCCAAATTGCATTAGGCCTTTTCATTATTATGTGCATTGCAAATTTAAATTTCTTATGGGTTTTATGTCATCTCATTGGCTCATAATTATTTAGTTAATTCTTATAAGGTGGTTTAGGTAAGGGTTAATTAAGCTACTTAATTCATACCTTAACCTAATCAATGCATAAAAATGGATCTAATTACCTAAAAAGTAAACAAAAATATCAAATACATGTGGAATGGGTTAGGAATAGCAAACTCATCTCACATTTTTAAAATTAAATCAAATTTCAAACTAAACAAAAATTACTTTGAATTCACTTTGATTTATTTTAAACTTTCTTATTCTATAAGAATGTATTTAGGATTTAAGTGAAGTGAGTTTGTTTACTTGCTTTCATTGCTTTGGATAATTCCCCAACATGTTAAGTTATATGTCATGTGATTCATGCATTCATAATTTTTGAAATTCAAGTTTTAAAAATGAAATTGTTTACTTTTTGTCAAATTTTCATATGTTGACTAAAGTAGAAATTTGAATAGCTATTATCACTACTAAATCCAAATTATTTTCAAAACATATAAATCAAATACCAAATCTGAAAGTGTGCTACTTATACTTTAATTATAAGCTTGCATGTGATGGATTATAAATGCATGTTTAGCATAGGTTTCCTTTCTTTCTTATGTTGGTATAGTTTTAAATAGGAGTTGGTAAGATGTAGGATTCATTTGAATAGAATCTAATGCTTACTTTTCCCTATTTATCCCTATGTTATCACTTAAGAAAGGTTGCCTATACTTGCATGCATAAATTGCATAAAAGAAAATGAATTCATTAAAATTTTTTTTGCATTTTCCTTTTCCATTTCATTTATTTTATACATATGTTTGGATTTAAGAAAAGTGGTATATTAGTCTAGACAACCTCGAGGTTGCGAAGCTTTAAGTAGCCCTAAGTCAGTCTTGTACCTTACATCTCTGGCTAACAATGGCATTGTACTCACTTATGTCTTTCTTACTTTCATATGTGTATGTGAAATTTTGGATGAGGAAAACTTTTTCTATTTAAGAAAAATCATACATATTCAACTTCTAGATTTTCTTAAATGGATTACTTAGCATGCATCATAAAGTGTGTTAACTACTCTCATTTTTATGTATAGAAATGCTTAGGGTCTATCCATATGCATGTTATCTATGTTGGGAAAGAAATGAAGTAATGTGTGTTATGTGAATTTTGATTCATTTTATTTAATCTTAAAATGTCTTTCTTTTGAATAGGTTTGTTTAGAGTTTATATAAACTTAGGATTAATTAAAAGATTTAATCAAAATATTCACCTAAATGAAACTAAAATGTGAATCTACTTTAAAAATTGCTTAGGTTAGGGAAGGAAAGAGAAGCTCTCTTCTCTTTCCCTCTCTTCATAACTTAGTAATTAATTGTAGGTTTCACTTAAACCAAATTAAAACATAAAATAAAATCAACCCAAAATAATTAAACAACTTAAATGAAACCCACCTCTAAGTTGAACATATTATTCACACTTAGAAAATTTGAACCTAAAGCCATAGCTTAACATACCACACAAACCTTCAAAGCACACACATTAGCCTAACTCACCACTTCTAGCCTTAGGTTAGGTCGGTGTATGGTTTGATATTTATTTTGTTTTGTGATATATGTTTTAGACTGGATGTTAGGGTGTATGCTCATAGGATGAATGGTAGGACGTTCTTAGCCTAACTAATCTTTTCTACGGGGGATTGTGCTTAAGAGGCGCTATCATAAATAAAAATATAAATGCTTTTGCATACAGGTGCTTTATACCCCTAAGTCCAATATAGATGCTTAGGATTTGTGTGGTGTGTTTTAACTAACATTTATTTTGCAAGTGTTAGTAGTTAAATTTCCACTTTTTTCATGTAAAAATTTGTATAATTAGGATTTTGGAATGATTGTTATGGTGATTAGGATGAGCATTGGTCATAAAATCCTATGTTTTGTACCATATGAAGCCTTGGAGCATCCACCATCCAACCATCCAAAGGAAGGAACCAAAAGAAGAAAGAAGAAAGAAGAAGAAAGAAAGAAGAAAGAAAGAAGAAAGAAGAAGAAAGCTTGAAGACCCCTATAACAATGAATTTCTTGCTTAATTGTAATATTTATTTGTAATTCGGGTTGTATAAGGGTAGAGCTCGGCTACCCGTATTTGATATTTTTGGGTTTGTGCAGTGGAGTCCGACCTCAACGGCCATTATTCTTTTTGTGATTAGCTTTATAAATTGGTTGATGATTTGTTTAGCTTTTGCATTAAGTGGTATAATTTTCTTAGTTTCTTCCTTGCTTTATGTATGGCATGGATGTGGATTAGGCTCTTTAGAGAAAAATAAATCTTTTACCTAACTTAATGACTCAAATAAAAATTAAACAACTTATAACCTCACCTAAAGCTTAGGTCTAAAATCAAGAAAAAAGAATTAGCAACCCCTTAGCTGGATGAGCATTTCTTTATAATATCATGCACAAATCCATCTTATTTCACTCTTGATTGGAGGGCTTTCACCTTTGCCAGAGAACTCGTCTTGACCTTTGAGAGTCGTGGTGGAAACTCACCTCCTCCCTTCTCGCTAATTTTGGCCAATAATCTTCTTTCTCATGCATTAGTCATAAAAATCATATTATCTTGAGTCAAAATAATTGTCCAAAATGAAAATAAAATGAAATTTTAAATTGCATTAGATTTAGGTCATTTGAAGCATGCCCTTTACATGATCTAGTCTCTTTAGGGAGTGAGTTTAAGGACTTAGTCTCTTTCTAAATAAAAATAGCCTAACTATCTTGCATAAGCATAAAGACTTGTCTACATGTATTTAAAATCGTAGGATGAGTTAGTTGGTGGCCACTCCCAGGCAGTTATAAGTCCTCTCTTGTGGAGGCAAACCAATTACCCATTTTCTCTTAGATTTAGGTTGTGTTTCTGGCCCTCGCCGAAGCTCCCTAGATTTAGGTTCTGAGATTACTTCTCCCCTTTGAGGGCCATAAGCATAACTCCTCACCTCTTAGGCATTTCTTTAATTTTGTGTTAAGGAATCTTAAGTCCAAAAATTATAATGAAAAATGCAACTCAAATAAACTAAATCAATTTCTAAATTATAAAGCCCAACTATATGATAGTTTGAGATGCACATTAGGTTTCCTAGCATTGTGGGCATCTCCTACTTATCTCCCATTTTTAGCTACGGTAATAGTTCCCTCTTTTGATCAATCCCATTTGATCTTCAAACATAAACCAATCGATTGATAGTCCTTTCTATTAAAATATTCAAAGACAACGATCATTTACGTTAATCTAGAGTTTTTCTAAGAGATATCATCCCTTAGGATGTAATTAACTATAGGGGTTTTCTTCTATGCAGAACTTAATGAACCTGATTTAAAATAAATCTTGCTTTACTTTTCTATGTAAAGTAAGGGAAGAATCTCTGGTACATATGAAGACCCATGGTCCTTAGAAGTCCTTATTGAGGTGATTAGGTCCATTAAAGGGTAGTGGCTTTTATCTTTCGAGGTAGTACACTATTCCTTGATGACTACTCGATCACCTGAATAAGTACATCTGCAGATCTACATGGCATACTAAAAAGATGAATTTCTATAGGTCTCCTCTTTCTTTTCTCCACAGGTTTGAAAGGCGACTCTTCTAAGAGATTAATTCACCACAGATTTTTCTGGCAACTCTGCTAAGGATGGTTCCTCTCTCCATCTTTGGTAAATGATCATTGTCTTTGAGTATCAATAGTGGGTTTGTACTTTGTTATAAATCAAAGCCTATCCTTCTTTCCATTGGCACTTGGCTCATTTCATTCTTGAGTTGAGTTATCCAACATCTTTAGGTTTTAGGATCGCATTTCTTGTTGTCTTAAAACCCCCTTTGGGTCCTCCAATGTGTAAAATGAAAAGATCTAAATGAAAAGAAACATCTTAAAGACTTCCTCCTTACCATTTTTGTGATAAGTAAATGTTCATCCTAAAATAATAAATTTTTCATGAAGAACTTTGCTTTTTCAAAGCACCTTTTCAAAAATAAACTTAATAAAATATTTTCCAAAAAATTTTGTCACCCTCATTTAACAATTCTCGTAATTGTTACATGTAGAGATTTTCAAAAATAAAATTAATAAAATTTTTCCAAAAGCACAAATGTATAATTTCTTTCAAATCACTTTGATGAAGATTTCATTTTTAAAGTAAAATGAATAATCATCCTTTCCAAAAATCACAATTATAATTATAAAATTTTCAAAAAAAAAAGTGCACTTGAATTTTTCTACTCAATACACTCACATTTATTGAATGGAAAGTTCATTTGTAAACAAAAGTAAAATTTTCAAAAGCACACATGAATTTTCTATTCAATATACTCACACTTATTGAATGGAAGTTCATTTTTAAACAAAATTAAACTTTTCAAAAAGCACATATGGATATCTTCATTTAATATACTCAAAATTATTAAATGAAGATTTCATTCCCAAATAAAATATCATTTAGGAAATCCCACTTAAACATATCTCACATATGTTTTAAGTTGGAATTCCCCCCTTTCAAAAAGCAACAATCACACACAAAATAAGTAAAATAATTTCAAAAATAAAGTTGATCTCCATTCTAAATTTCTTGAATGGAAGTCCTCTTTTCAAAATAGTAAAACTTCAACAATCATATTTCAAAAAAATTCCAAACACACATTTGGAATTTTATGTAGCAAAATAAAATTTGCTAAGTGAAGTTTCCAAATTCAAAATCAAAATCAACAATCATATTTCAAAATTTTCTAAAGACATTTGGAACCTCACTTAACATGACCAAATTTATTAAGTAAAGTCTCCAAATCCAAATTCAAAATTTTCAAACATATTTTGGAACTTCATTTTACATATCCAAATTTGTTAAGTGAAGTCTCCAAATTCAAAATCCAACCAAAATTTTCAAACATACATTTGGAACTTTATTTAACATACACAAATTTGTTAAGTGAAGTCTCCAAATCAAAATTCAAAATTTGCAAACACATTTTGGAACTTCATTTAATATATCCAAATTTGTTAAGTGAAGTCTCCAAATTTAAAATCCAATAAAATTTTTCAAACATACATTTGGAACTTCAATTAACATACCCAAATTTGTTAAGTAAAGTTTCCAAATCCAAAATAAAAAAGAAATTCTTTTTTAAACACATTTGGAACCTCACTTAACATACCCAAATTTGCTAAGTGAAGTCTCCAAAATCTGAAATCAAAATTTTCAAACAACATTTAGAACTTCATTTAGCATAATCAAATTTGCTAAGTGAAGTTTCCAAATCCCAAAATCAAACATTTTTCTAAACATATTTTGGAACCTCTCCTAGCATACTCAAATTTGCTAAGTGCAATTTCCGAAGTCAAAAATTTTTTTTTTTTTCAAACACCTTTGGAAATTCTTTCCTTAGCATACCAAATTTGCTAAGGAGAAGTTTCCATTTTTCAAAACTAAGTGAGATTTCATCTTTAGCATACTAAATTTGCTAAAGTTGAGTCGCCACTTTCAAAACACATAAAAAACAAAACAAAACACTTAGGATTCCTTAGGATACCAAATTTACTAAGGATCCTACCCTTTTCAACAATCAAAACACCCCAAACAAACGAAACACTTGGGATTTTCTTAGCATACCTAAATTTGCTAAGAATCCTCTTTTCAAAAATTAAACAAAACACACTTAAATTCTTCACTTAGCATACTTAAATTTGCTAAGTAAGATTTCCAAGTTTTCTAAAAATCAAAACAAATTCACAAAAAGAAACAATCACTTTTACTTCACCTAGCATACCTAAATTTGCTAAGTAAATGAAATTCCAAAATAATCAAACAAAACAAAACCAATTTGACCCTTACTTTAACATACCTAAATTTGTTAAAGGAAAGGGTCCTCCAAATCATAAAAAAAGTCAAATTCAAAACAATAATGAATCTATAGAAGCATCCTATCACAAATTTTGAATCTATATTTCAACATATCTAAATTTGTTGAAGTTTGGATTCATATTCAATTCCTCATTCAATCAATCTTTCCAAATTCATTTGAACCCCACTTAAGACTTCTAAGTTGTTGGATGTGGGTTCAAATTTTCAAATTCAAAATTAAAAATCTATGGAGATAGAAAACTGATACAAGTTCATTTCTCATTACAGATTATTTTCAGTCAGTGTCGTATAGTTCAGTGTCAATTTACTACAGTTAGTGAAATGGCCAATTCTCAGAAATTTGTCTTCACCTTCCCCATGGTATGGATCAAGCTTTAGATCAGGCAGACTTCCCTCATCTAGACCATACCCACTTGATCCACTTTGGTTAGGGATTTTAGGGGGCCATGATCACTTGTGAGGGCATTCCCCTCATCACAGTCAGTAGGAAGAAGGTGATCGGGCAGAAGTTGGTCATCGGGATAGACTTACCATCGATTCGATGTCTCCTCCAGAGGAAAGCGTACAGACTTCATGTTATAGTTCAGCGATGCGGCAATCGAGCTCAGTTCATTCATCCCAGAGTTGCCCATGTTGCCTCAGTGCGGGCTAGCACCCTACCATCTGTACCCTCCGAAGGTAAGGCTCCCTTAGTTTCAGGGTTTGCCTCCCCAATATTTATGTATGGGTCTAGCTCACACTCCTCTCATCCTACCCGTACCTAGCGTAAGAACAAGAATCATATGATCAATTGGTCCTACACTCGGATAGCTAGAGAGCTAGAGACAGTAGCTCGATCAGCTATGGATGAGTCTCCCATGATCACTTCACCACTAATTAAGAAAAACTAGTTTCATCCTTTCTTAGGATCAGACAGAGAGGATGCCAGGAGGATCCATTCATCACCTTCTCCAATGGTGCACTTGCAGCCAATAGTTTCTAGGAGCAGGAGGTCATACACCAGTCTCTAATCTATTCTATGCCATGTAGGCGGAGCATACGAATGCTCAGAGTTTGAGACAAAATTTGACCTTTGATCTATTATCCCCCATAGCGTAGGGAGGAAGATTCTTCAGGAGAGGGCCCTTGAGGCCCATACATCACACATTACTAGAGAGAGCGGAGGTTCTGTTGGTCATACCTTGCGATTTTCCATTTCTGCCACTGTGCAACATGATAGTACTCTTCTCCGGGACCACCATGAGGCTGAGTGGTGGTGTCTCCACCCCATGCCCCTCATCCACCATGTGATCTGGGTTTACACCTCCCATTTCATCTTAGGCCATCAAGGCCCCCGGGGAAAAATACTGTGGTGATCGGTATGGCCAAGGGATCTACCCCCCCTCACATACCAAGCTCTCTACTCAACTTTACCCCAGGTGTGGAAGGAGTGACCGAACATGTGGTCATTCCTTCACCAACCCATACAATCGGATGTAGATGGTGACTTATCACGATATTCTAGATATAGTTAAGAAGGTAGAGGATCATCCTAAAATTGTTACCCCTATTACAGTAGCCGAGTATCATTTCATGAGTACGTCCACGAGATTGACTCCCTAGTGAGTGGTGCCTCTCGATTACATGATAGCGATCACGCAGGTCAGCCCCAACTATTTGTACCTGGTGAGTTAGATCATTCCTTAGATGAGATAGTTGCACACTATTTTATGGAGAAGAAGGAGATCTAGGGGTACAACTGGTCCAATGAAGAGAGAGTTAGCTTCGATCCCAACAAAGATGACTTAATGGGGGATTCAACCAGAGTATGCATGGTTGATACTAGAGGATCTCTTCTTAGGGAGCAACAGACCATGGAAGGTGATGAGGTTGATCAAGAGGATACCAGAATTCAACACCTCTACTTTGGTAGAAAGTGAACAATATTGTTATAGGACTTGTTAACAATGCTAGTTTAAATAAATCTAATTCATGAAACTAGTGCATGTCTTTAAGACTCTACCTCAGAAGCAAGGTAGCACTAGTATAAGTACCTCCATACATGAAAAATATTTGAAATCCATGGTTGAGCAGTAGGTGAAGGAAATTTTGGCTCAAGCCTAGGGCAGATCATCAGTTCTAAAGGGTAGACCATACCCAGAAGAATTTGATGTTATCTAGTATCCCAAGGGTTTCGTGCCTCCTTCCTTTAAGAGCTTCGATGGTAGTGGGAACCCTAGGCAGCATATAACTCACTTCAAGGCTAGTTGTACGCTGATGGCGGATGCTTACTCTTTTGACTCTTTTTGTGTATCGGGTATCAATTTTGATTGGTATGCTAAATTGTCCAATGATTCAGTAAAGACATTTGCTGAGTTAGAGCAACTCTTCATCAAGAGGTTTGCTAGGGCTCAATAAAGGGTTACTGTAGGTGATCTCGTTGTAGCCCAATAACACTCCACTGAGTCACTTATTGATTATATTCTCCGATGGCATAACCTAAGTGTGAAGTATGAACTGCAGCTATCTGAACATCATGCCATTGAGATTCTCTTGAAGAATATTCATGGTCTGGTCGCCTTCATGCTTAAGGGCTTCACTATCAAGAAATTTGAGAAGCTAATCAACAAGGCAGCTAGTCTAGAAGGAGAGGCCAAACAGTTGTCTTTTCTAAATCAGTTTCCCAAGCAGAAATCCCAAAAGATATATGAAAAAGAAACGAGCGATAGCGGTTGACAAGGGAGCACTAGAGATCAATCGAGACCACGACCTCGAGCCTCCACCTCCTTTGCCACCAGAGCGGCATACCACCTCCACGCGACCTCCACAACCAACACACCACTCACCATACCTACTAGCTGGCATGCATATATCTGCCGTTAGGTAGCTACGGTCCACCTACTCTTTTAGATAAGTTAAATAAACCTTATTCTTTTAAGAGGAGGTAATCAGAAAAATATTTAAGAATCTCTTAAAGAAACTTGATTTTTAGCTACCTGAGCCTAAGAGACTGGAGGAAGTAGGCAAAAGTCATGATCCAAACTTTTGCCCTTATCACCGTATGCTAGGCCACATTTTAGAGGATTGCTTTACATTCAAGGAATGGCTTGAACATAGTTTCAAGACCGATGTTGTAGTTATCCCAAAGGAATATCTTATGGAACAACCTTCCAGTTCCATTAGGGTAATCCTTGGGGATACAAGTGATCCTACCAAAACCAAAAAAGGTTGGGACATTTTTTTGTCTAAAACCTCTAAGAAAATAATTCAGAAGACCAAGAAGCTTTCCTTGCAGGTGCCTGAGTTAGCTCAAACCTCCAACACCAATGAAAGTTTGCAAGTTGCCTTAAACTCTAGGAAAGTTGGGAGTAGTAGTAGCGACATGTGACGTGCTAACCCGGATAGCTTTTGCACCCACCATGTCCGACCTCACCTTTAGTTGCAACTTCCACACTGGTGACTTCTACCATTTTAGGAAGATCTTCTATTTCTTCTACTAGCAGAACTCTTGTATCAGCGGATAAGGGCACCAAATCCCTTACTCCACTTACTCTACTTGACTTCTACTTTGTACCCCTAAATAATTCCAAGAAATTGAAGAATAAAGCTAGTTTGAATTATATCTGTGTTTCTACTGATGAGTTATCTTCTTCTATTCCTAACGATAACTCTTCAAGTCAAATTAACTATAACAATTCTAATCTTCCTCTTTCTAATTCAGAGTTGGATTTTTCAACTCTAAATACTACGGGTTCACCTCTTGAGATAGACTTGGAATCATCCAATTTTGAGGGTCACATAGGTGAAGCTGTAGGTGAACCTGAAGTGCAGGTAGAACCTTCCACCACCTTGCCTCAAGAGATTACCGAAGTCAACCTCCATAGTGGCAAGGTTCTACTTCGTAGGGAAGCACCTCAAGATAGAGGGAAACAAGTCATTTGTATTGAAGATAGAGAAGCCCTTCCACAGGAAGCTCCACCCTTGGATATGCTTGTGGAAGATTAAGCAAAGGTGGACTACAATGTCCTTTCTCATCTAAGAAATTTGCCATCTAAGCTAAGCATATATGATGCCCTTATCTTATCCAAAGAGATGAGGGAATCACTAATCAAGACCCTCCTTGATCCTAAAATATTCTTAGCTCAGCTGACCGCTATAAGTGAGGAAGCACACTATGCAAAAGAAGCCCAAGGGATCACCTTCACAGATGAAGATCTTCTACAAGGAGACTTGGAGCACAACCATCCCCTATACATCATAGTCGACATGGACAGGTTCATACTTATTAGGGTTCTCATGGATTCAGGTGCATCGATAAACATTATGAGTCTAAAGGCCCTTTCATATTTGATGATCGACATCTCTACACCCCAAGAAGATAGAATCATGATAAGAGGATTCAATGATCAAGGTGAGTGGGATTTAGGTTCTATAGTGTTACCTTTGGAGATAAGTGACTGGAAGACTGAAGCTAAGTTCTACATCATTGATTCGAATACTTCATTCACTGCTTTGCTTGGTAAGCCTTGGATACATCAGAACAAGATCGTTCCATCATCCCTTCATTAGTGCATCAAGTTCAGAAAAGATGGAATTGAATCTGTCAATGGGATGAAAACCATTTTTTGAGAGGTTGAGATTTATGAGGATGCGACCTACTATTTTCCTCAAAACACCCTTTCTCGTGAACTTGAATAAAATTCAAATGCAAATACAAAAGCAAAAGAAAATGAAGCAAAAGAAAAGATAAAAGAAAATGAACAAAAGGTCATTTCTGAAGTCAAGAAATTGATTGATGCTGGTTTCATCAGGGAAGAAAAATATCCTACCTGGTTTGCTAGTGTTATCCTAGTTAACAAGAAGAATGGCTAAATTCACATTTGTGTCAATTTTAGGGACTTAAATAAGGCATGTCCTAAGGATGAGTTTCCTCTTCCTGTACCAGAGTTAATGGTGGACATCGCCTCATCTCATGCAGTCTTCTCTTTCATGGATGGATCATCTGGCTATAACCAAATCAAGATGTCTCCTGAAGATGAAAGAAACACTACTTTCTAAACCCCGATCAAAATCTTCTATTATAGGGTCATGCCTTTCGGCCTTAAAAATGCTAGTGCTACATACCAACTGGCCATGAGTAAGATCTTCAATGAACTCATCCACCATCAGGTTGAGTGCTACGCTGATGATCTAGTAGTCAAAAGCTTAGAAAAGGAAGACAACCTCTTTGACTTGAAAGTAATTTTCAAATGGTTAAGACAATATAACCTCAAGATGAATCCCCTGAAGTGTGCATTCGGAGTTGCTTCAAGAAAATTCCTTGGGTTTGTTGTTCAACACTGGGGAATAGAAATAGATCCTAAAAATATTAAAGCTATCTTAGAAATGCCACCTCCTAAGAGTTTAACTCAACTCAAATCCTTTCAAGGATGGTTGGCATATCTAAGATGCTTTATCTCAAACTATCGAGGAGATGCAAGCCATTCTCACTTGTCAAAAGGATGCCAAGTTCAAGTGGGATGATAAGTGCGGCATGCTTTCAAACATCAAAAGTACTTGGTGAAGCCCACGGTTCTGCGGCCCTATCCAGTGCCTCATCCTTTACAACTCGCATTGGATGACTCTCTCAGCACTCTGTTGGCCCAAGCCAACAATGAAGGGAAGGAGAGCACATTCTACTTCCTCAGTCGTCATTTGATCCCTACTGAAGCAAACTATCCACCTATTAAGAAACATTGCCTAGCTTGGATCTTTGCATCTCAGAAGCTATGGCACTACATGCTTTCTCATAAGGTGAACTTGATCTCAACAATCAGTAAAAAAGATGTTTGGCTCATTGGTCCATGATACTCTCACAATTTGATATCACATTTGTACCTCCTGCGGTAAAAGGAGTGCAAGTGCATTTCTTAATGTAACACCCACTTCTCGATTCTTTGCTTAGTGACGATCTCCCTGATGAAAAAATCATGAACTCATGGGAGGCCAGCAATCGTTGATGGGAGATGTATTTTGATGGTGCCGCTTTTCTTTCTTAAAGCGCACAATCTATTCTCCTGGGAAAGGCACGGGTAGGAATAGTTCTCCTAACTCCAATATGCGATGTGATGAGATTCACATACTATCTTTTGAACCCATGTACCAACAATGAAGCTGAGTATGAGGCTTTGATTGATTGTCTGGAGTTAGCCATCACTATCAATGTCAAGAGCATCAACATCTTTGGGGATTCTCAACTGGTCATCAACCAGATTGTCGAGTCTTATTAGGCCCTCAAACCCAAGCTTTGTCATTACTATGAGTATACCATGAAGCTGCTAGCCCAAATTCTCGAAGTCATCATCTACAAGGTTCCCAGAGCACAGAACATAGTAATGGATTCCTTGGCCAAACTTGCCAAAGAGTTGGCAAGTCCAAAAGATGAGTCCATTTGAATAAGGGTCCAAAATAAACAAGCCATATCCCTTATTGATCTTGAACTCATTGAGAGACTTTCTCTTGAAGGGGAGGTTGTTATTGCCAAAATGGACAAAGAGCTGGATTAGAGGCAACCATTCATAGATTACTTGAACACCAGCAAACTACCTCAGAGAAATCACAAGCCCATCAGGTGAAATAAAGAGCTCTCTCCTACGCTCTTATTGATGGTACCCTGTACCGCAAGTCCATTGACCAAATGTGGTTATGTTGTTCAGACAAAAATGAAGCCATGGAATTATAACTGAGGTACACTCAGGTCTTTACAGAGCTCATCAATCCAATCCGAAGATGAATATGAAGATCAAAATACATGGATATTACTAGCCTTCTATGATCACAGATTGCATAGATGTAGGTAGGAGATGCCAATAGTGTCAGGTGCATGGTGTGGACCCCCACCAACCACCCTACATTGGCTTTATGGCCATTTGAGTGTTGGGGTACTGACATTATAGGTTTGATCAATCTTCCTTCTTCCATGGGGCATCGATTCATCTTAGCTGCTACCGACTACTTTTCTAAGTGAGTAGAAGCCATCCAACCCAAAGAGGTCACAACTCACCATGTGCTTCAATTTTTCAAGAACCATATCGTATATAGGTTTGAGGTGTCTCGATGAATTATATTTGATAATGGTACTGCATTCAAAAGTATGAAGATTAACAGCTTTTCCAGAAGACATGGTATTGATTTGAGATACTCCACCATCTACTACCCTAGAGTTAATGGCTTAGCGGAAGCATTCAACAAAACTCTCATCCAGATACTGAAGAAGACTCTTGATGACAACGACCGATAGAGGAACGAGCAGTTGGTTGAAGCTTTGTGGGCCTACCGCACCACATACTAAACTCCAACTCAGTCTACCCCATTTTCCTTAGTGTATGGGTCCGAAGCTATTCTTCCCTTAGAAGTTCAACTCCTGTCACTAAGGATAGCATTGGGTAACAAGATCACTACAAAGCAGAATGCAAAGTTGCGGTTAGAAGAGGTCAAAAGTTTGGAGAAAAGTCACCTACGGATGTGCCAAAACCTCGGGTTGTACAAGGCCAAAATGATTCAAGCTCACAACCAGCTGGTTCTTCTTAGGTCTTTCTAAGTAGGAGAACTTGTGTTAGTCCTAAGGAGACCAATTTATGCCCGTTGAAAGATGGGAGATAAGTTTGAACCCACTTGGGAAGGCTCTTGTGTCATAGAAAAGGCCTACCAAGGAGGATCTTATCAGATTATTGACTATAAAGGGGAACAACCAATACTTCAAACTAATGGGTTATATCTAAAGAAATATTACCCATGAAATAAATCCTATTTGAAAATAATCATTAATAAAAAGAACAAAATCTGATTCCATTCATCAAATCTTCTCTTCTTTCGAAGTGTTGTTTGCTTATCTTGCGAATTCGCCAAGATGTATTTAGGGTAGGTATAAGAGTCCCCCAGTGGCATCCAATCCCTTTTTCACAATGCAAACACAATCTCCCAACGTTATTAGAATAGGTGTAAGAGAACCCGAGAGGCATCCTATTTCAATTAACATAACTAAAGATAGGTGTAAGAGAACCCAAGTGGCATCCTTTCTTAATGGCAATTCTTGTTGCCATCTATGACATCATTTCATAATTTCCCAACAGGTTTTAAGGTAGGGGTAAGAGTTCCCCAGTGGCATCCTATTCTTTTAACACATGCACAAAACACCAAACACAAATGTTTTATCTCGAGCTAATTTGATGTGGGAGAAATCCCCTTATGGCACTCACTCATTAGCTGCTCTAAGTCAGGTCTACATGCTACCTCGCTAGTATGTCACCCCGTTGGTCACTTATTTGGAGGATGTGAGACCCTGAGCTTTCTTCCTAACTTGATCATTGCAAATAAATGAGTGCCTTGTTAGTATGGTATGCTTCACTGCCTAGCCAGTAAGCTACCTCATGTTGACTTTATTTAAGAATGTGAGTCCTCGTGCTTTCTCCTTGAACTAGCCATCATGCTCTAACCATGTTAAGTATATTTGATGTTTAGGATAAGTCCCCCAGAGGATCCTTTCCTCTTGACTACTTTTGAGCTAATATAAGTCCCCTAGTGACATTCACTCAGTAGTCGCCCTAGGTCGGATAGCACCTATCAAACCAAAGACAGACTATCTCAGCTAGTAAGCTACCTTATAGGAGGATGTGAGTCCTCGAGCTTTCTTCCTAGGCTGGTTGTTGCAAACTGATGAGCACCTTAGGTTGGTTGATGTTCGCTATGCTGACAATGACTAACCTGATGAGTACACCACTCTTGATAGATATGAGTCCCTGTGCTTTCTCCTTGAGTTGTACATTAAATACCTATTGTATGTATGACTGCCCATGTCATTTTCTCTAGGACATTGGATTAAGCCCTTACCGGCCCCATTCCCTATAGGCACACTATTTGGATCAAGTCTTTTGTGACCCCATTTAGACACTACCTAGGTTACTTTTAGATTGGACATTCCCCTTTCCTAGTAGCCACCCTTTGGTTGGAGAATTTGTTCAGCAAATGCGTAGATTCTCCCTTGGTTTAGTAAATTTGAGATAGGTCTAGGCTGATATAAGCGCCTTCCCAGTTTGATCCCTCGCAAAATAATAGGGTCCACGATAAAATAAACTAAAATAAATAAAATTAATTTGCTTGTGGATTAGGAATTTGAGCCCCCAAAGGACCCCTTCTCCCAAGTAGACATCTTATATTTAGGGCAGTGTCAGTAGACCTCTCTAAAGGAATTTCCTGACTACCTGAGTTGAGATAAATCCTCGGGTTGGTACTCACTCCGTAGTCACTCTTAGGTCGGGTTCAATCTATTTTGCCACAAGCAGGTTACCCCGACAGTCATTCCACTTTGAAAGATGTAAGATTATGATGCATTATGTCATAAGATTGTTCTTGTTAGTGCTTGTAATCTCTCGATGTTGTTGATCATTTTGGTCAACACCAATATGTGCAGTGTTTCTGGTCAGTCACACCACACCTATTGGGTGCCCTTTCTGACCTCATTTTTAGGATGAGCTCTCAACTCCTCTATCTTAGACATAGGACTTCTCTTAGACTTTAAGAATTTCTTAGTCTTAAGACACATCTAGTGATTAGGTGGATGCTCCAACTTAGCTCTAAAATACTTAGAAGAGTTAGCCATAGGAATAGGTCATGCCTTAGGGGTGTTAGGAAAACATCCTACCCTTAGCTTAAACCATTAATCACTTTCCTTCTTTCAAGTCAAACTCCAAATCAATCTTAATTGATTTTCTCCAAATCCAAATCAATCTTAATTGATTTTCTCCAAATCCAAATCAATTCCATGATTCAATATCCATGATTGAAATCTATGATTGAGAACCCATGTTCAAAATCCATCAAAGATTCCTAAGTCCAAATTTTACCTAAGTCCTTAAGCTTCCCTTAAGGACTTAACCAAAATTATGATTCAAACCTATTCAAATCTTTGATATTTTCCCATAATTCATTTATATTCTCATTTATATTCATATATAAATGAAATATAAATTCAAAACCATCAAATCAAACTCAAAAATCCAAATCAATTCATGAAAATTTTCTTAAGTCTCTTTAATTCATGAAAATCAACCTTAAACCTTGATCAAATCACTTCAAATTCAAGGGATTTTCTCAAAAATTATTTATATCCTTATTTATATTCTCATATATAAATGAAATATAATTATAACTCAATTAAATCAATTGAATCCAACTCAACAAATTAAATTCCAAATTTAAAATGCTTGAAATTCCCATAAATCCCTTAATTTTCCATAATGGATTTAACCTAAACTTTGATCAAACCATTTCAAACCATGGGATTTTCTCAAAATCAATTTATATTCTCATTTATATTCTCATGTATAAGTGAAATATAAATATAAATAAATCAAATCCAATCCAAAAAATTACATTTTAATTTAAAAATTCCCTTAAATCCTTTAATTTCCCTGTAATGGATTTATCCCAAATCATGATTAAACTCTTTCAAATCCTTGAAATTTTCTCATGATTAATTTATATTCTCATTTATATTCTCATTTATATTCTTATATATTAATGAAATATAAATTCAAATAATTAAAATCATCTCCAAAAATCAAACTCAAACCCACTCAAAATTAAATCTAAGCCTTTCAAGCCAAAATCTTCAACTTAGCGAGATCACTTTCAAATCAAGCCAAACTCTTGATTTTCTATCATGGTTCAATCAATCCTACAATCACGAGCTCATATATAAATCCAAACCTTAATCACTCAATCAAAACCCAAGTCAAAAATTAAACCCAAGACCCCTTCATATTCTTCCTTTGAATGTGAAATTTTTAAATGGATCAAAGTCTATTTGACTTCAAACCACTTGTAAATGGATTTATATTTCAATCATAAGTCCATATACAAGATCAATCAACTTCAAATCAAGCTTTGACCAAGCCATTTGACCAACTTAGGCTCACTTGACCCAAAGTGACCTAAAGTACCCTTATGAGCCAACTTTTGATCCTAACCAAATTGGATTGAACCAAACTCATATTTGCCTCTCATCATGATCAACAATCATCATGAGATGATCAATAAATCAAATTGGGTCAAACCAAGTCAAACCTAAGGGTTGACCAAGTCAACTCTTACCTAAAATGAAACCTTACATAGCCAAAATCCACCATAGGATAAATTGATTAAAATTATTGATCTAAGTTCACTCATGTCCTATTTTTGAACTTGACCAAGCCAACATTTGAGCCTAACCTAGCCCAATTGGCCTATTTGACCCAAGTTGACCCATTTTGACCTAAAGGGCCAAAATGTGTCAAAACTTGATCTAAGCCAAATTGATTAGAACCAATGGATCAAGTCCATCCTAAATCACTTGTGGAACTTGATCGAAGCCTCAATTGGCCAACTAGACCCAACTTAGCCCAATTAAACTTAGACGCAACATGACCTAAAGGGATCATGTTGTGCCAAAATTTAACCTAACCCAAATTGATTGGAAACAAAGATACGGATCCACTCTATATGACTAATCAAACCTAAACCTACCCTTAACCTACCTCAAATAGGTCAAATGGGCCAAATGGGTCAACTTGACCCATTTGACCTAAATGAGTCATATGAGCCAAAACCAAATCTAATCCAAATTAAACCAAACTAAAGGTACCAAAATATTCAAATGGTCATATGAACTTGAGCCAACCCTTAGTTTGACCCAATTTGACCTTTCGATCAACTTGACCCAAGTTGGCCCATTTTGACCTAAATGGGTCAACATGAACCAAACCCTATCAAATGGATTCCAAATCCATTGAAACTTGGCCAAACCCATTTTCTCAGCATAACAAACTTACCTTAATTGAAAGAATAGAAAAATGATCATTTTACCCCTAGGCCATAAAATAAATTTTGGCCTAGCCCATGGGTATTTTGGTCATACACTCATCACAATCACTTGAGGCTTTCCTAAAAGCTCCAGGGGACCTAGTGAAGAGTGGTGCACCTAACCCAAAATGTTTGGGTCAACCCATTTGACCCATGGACCAAACTCGACCCTTAGCCTTGAAATTGAAATTTCAACCTCCCCCTAAGCTTAATTCAAGCACATGGGGAGTTGGCATTCCACTCCTCTAGCCAAACTGACCATGTGCATTGATCTAACAGCCTAGATAGCCCACTCCATACAATAGGATGAAAATGGAAAGCTCATTGCCAACCGTCTGATTGCCATAGAGGGAGATATACTCCCCCTAATTCACTGAAATTACACTTGACTCATACTCAATTGGAGCCTAAGAACTCTTAGCAATCACCTCAGAGCTTTCTTAAGGTCCCTAGAGAGGATTTGAATCTTGCATTCTTTGATTTTGCATAGTGCGAAATAAGGGAGCTCGATCCAACAGTGAATTTTCTCTACACTTAATGTCATCCAAATTCCTCTTGCACACTTGATCTAAGGACCAAGTTGAGCCTGCCCAAGCATCCACTTGAGTTCCCATAGCAAGAAAAACTAAATTCAATCAAAGTCACAAAGGGAGTGAAGAGGAATTGGTCCATAGAGCTCTACACTCAACCTCAAGTGCTCAAAACTTTAGCAAAGCTTCGTCTCAACCAAACAAAGCTCCTCCAAGAGAATCAAGCACGGTGATCACCTCCGGTGAGGTTAGTGATTTTTTGAGCTTAATTCTCATAGGTGTTGGTCCTTTGTGAAGTGAACTTTAATCTCATAGGATCTTAGCCATTAGATGTGTTGGTAATTGCATGATGAAGGTGTGGGATAAATTTTAGCCTAATCCGAGCTCAATCGAGCATGGATCAAAGCTAAAAGGTGGATGGATCTCATTCTTCCTAAGCTTTGGTAGGGATGAATCGCTGGCCATCCATCCACATCATTTGGATGAATGGCTGAGATTATTTTCACATTTATATATCTGTTATCCAATTTATAAACCATGGGTGTATCCTCAACCATCCGATCCTTGGTCGAACGGCTAAGGTTATAAGCGCGTGTGCCATCGCGGCCCCTTGTTATTTAACAACTTAAGTAAAGGGCTCACCATGTGACATTTGTAAAGTGCGCTGATCGATGCCTCCACGCGTCGCGCCATGAGCTAGAGATTAATTAGTGATTAATAAAATGCTTAATTAATTCCTAATTTACTTAGAGAACTTCAAAAATTCATAAATCCTTCGATAAAAATCAAAAAAATAAAAGGAAAAAGGTCTTGGATAGATAATTTCATCTAGAATATTTTAAAAATACTTTCAATGGATTTTAAATTCTGTTTTCTCTAAATTTTAGTTTTTTGAAATTTTAATTAGCTAATTATTCAGTAATTAAGTCACCAATTGATCTCAAATTTCTAGGGTTCATTTTAGGGGATGACCTTTACCTCCCCTAATTTTCTTGAGTTTTATTGAGGCCTTAATTGGGGAAATTGCTATTTCATTCCCTAATTAACCTTTCATGTAATTAAGGGTAATAAAGGTGTGATTAGTGGATTTACCCTTTGATTAAGTTTGATTAAGGTTAGATTTAGTGAGCAGGGGTTTTATGGAATAATTTTGGGGTATTTCCCCTAAGCTATTTCCTTAACCCCCATTTCTCTCCTTAATCCCCTCTTAATTAAGAGTTAATTCATTAATTACCCCTTTAAACAATTTTCAAAAATTCTAAAAAAGTTCTAGAACTTAATTAATCTATCTTTGGTAGATGCTTAGGTGTTTAATAACCTAAGCTCAATTAAGAAAATTATAACCCCTTTCATAAGTGTGAAGGGTATTTTGAAAGTACTTAAGCTAAATCCCTTAGCTTAATTAACTTTTAATTGTGAGCCAAATTGCATTAGGCCTTTTCATTATTAGGTGCATTGCCAATTTAAATACATTGTGGGTTTTATGTCATCTCATTGGCTCATAATTACTTAGTTAATTTTTCTAAGGTGTTGTAAGTAAGGGTTAATTAAGCCACTTAATTTATACCATAACCTAATCAATGCTTAAAATGGATTTAATTATCTAAAAATTAAACAAAAATACAAAACACATGTGGAATGGGTAACAGAAAACTCATCTCACCTTTTAAAATTAAATCAAACTTCAAACTAAAAAAAAAATCATTTTGAAATTCACTTAATTTATTCTAAATTTTCTTATTCTTTAAGAATGTCTTTAGGATTTAAGTAAAGTGAGTTTGTTTACATGATTTTATTGCTTTAGATCTTTCCCAACATGTTAGGTTGTATGCCATGTGATTCATGCATTCATAATTTTATGTTTCAAAATTTTAAAAATGAAAATTGTTTACTTTATGCCAAATGTGCATGTGTTGGCTAAAGTAAAATATGAATGGCTATTATCACTACTAAATCCAAAATATTTTCAAAACTTATAAATGAAATATAAAATCTGAAAGTGTACTATTCATATCTTAATTATAAGCTTGCATGTGATAGATTATAAAGTCATGTTTAGTGTAGGCTCTCTTTCTTCCTCATGTTAGCATAGTTTTGAATAGAAGTTAGTAAGATGTAGGGTTCATTTGAAAAGAACCCAACTTACTTAATCTCATACCCTATTCATCCCTATGCCATCATCTAAGAAGGATTGCTTATACTTGCATGAATAAATTACATAAACAAAAATGAAACTATTAAACAAATTTTGCATATTCTTTTTCCATTTCTTCTCTTTTATATGCATGTTTGTACTTAAGAAAAGTGGTATATTAGTCTAGACAACCTCGAGGTTGTGAGGCTTTAAGTAGCCCTAAGTAGGTCTTGTACCTTACACCTTTGGTTAACAATGGCACTATACTCACTTATGCCTTTCTTACTTTCATGCATGTATGTGAAATTTTGGATAAGGAAAACCTTTTCTACATAAGAAAATCATACATGTTTAACTTCTAAATTTTCTTAAATGGATTACTTAGCATGCATCATAAAGTGTGTTAACTATTCTCATTTGCATGTATAGATATGCTTAGGGTCCATCCATATGCATGTTATATATGTTGGGAAAGAATTGAAGTAATGTGTGTTATGTGAATTTTGATTCATTTTATTTAATCTTAAAATGTCTTTCTTTTTGAATAGGTTTGTTTAGAGTTTTTCTAAACTTAGGATTAATTAAAATATGTAATCAAGGCATTCACCTAAATGAAATTAAAATGTGAACTTACCATAGAATTTACTTAAGGATTAGGGAAGGAAAGAGAAGTTCTCTTCTATTTCCTTCTCTTTATAACTTAGTAATTAATTATAGGTTTCACTCAAATCAAATTAAAACATGAAATAAAAATAACCTAAAATACTTAAACAACTTAAATGAAACCATCCTCTAAGTTGAACATGTCCTTCACACTTAGAAAACTTGAACCTAAAGTCCTAAGCTAAGCATACCACACAAACCTTCAATGCACACACATTAGCCTAAGTCACTACTTCTAGCTATGGTTAGGTCGGTGCATGGTTTGATGTTATGTTTTATTTTATGATGAATATTTTAGACTGGATGTTAGGGTGTATGCTCGCAGAATGAATGGTAGGACATGCTTAGTCTAACTATTCTTTTCTGCAGGAGATTGCACTAAAGGGGAGCTATCATAAACAAAAAATATAAATGCTACTTGTTTGCAGGTGCTTATACCCCTTTGCATATGTGGGGTGATAAGTCCAATATACAAGCTTGGGATTTGTGTGGTGTGATTTTACTTTCTTTTATTTTGCAGGTTTTAGTTAGACTTCTCTTTTCCTTATCATGTAAAAATTTATATAAGTAAAATTTTGGAATGATTTGTTATGGGGATTAAGATGAGCATTGGTCATAAGATTCTCATCTTATGCACCATGTGAAGCCTTAGAGCATCCACCATCCAAAAGGAGGAACCAAAAGAAGAAAGAAAAGAAAGAAGAAAGAAGAATAAAGCTTGAAGACCCCCATAACAATGAATTCCTTTGATTAAATTGTAATTCAATACATTTGTAATGGTATAAGGGGCTGATTCTACCCACATTTGATATTTTTGACTTGGTTCGATAACAAATGGTCACTTATTCTTTTTTGTGATTAGCTTTATAAATTGTTTGATGATTTTTTTTAGCTTTTATATTAAGTGGCATGATTTTCCTAGTTTCTTCCTTGCTTTATGTATGGCCTAGATGTGGATTAGGCTCTTTAAGGAAAAATAAATATTTTACCTAACTTAAAAATTTAAAATTCAAAATAAAATAACCCATAACCTCACCTAAAGCTTAGGATTAAAATCAAGATAATAGAATTAGCAACCCCTTAGCTGGATGAGCATTTCTTTATATTATCATGCACAAATGCATCTTATTTTACTCTTGATTGGAGGGCTTCCACCTTTGCCAGAGAACCCGGCTTGACCTTTGAGGGCCATGGTGGAAACTCACCTCCTAAACTTCTCGCTGATTTTGTCCAATAATCTGATTTCTCATGCATTAGTCATAAAAATCCTATTAGCCAGTGTCAAAAATAATTGTCCAAAAAATGAAATAAAAAATGAATGTTGAATTGCATTAGATTTAGGTCATTTGAAGCATGTCCCTTTACATGATCAAGTCTCTTTAGGGAGTGACTGTAAGGACTTAATCTCTTTCTAAATAAAAACAACCTAGCTATCTTGCATAAACATAAAAGACTTGTCTACATGTATTTAAAATCATAAGAGGAGTTAGTTGGCAGCCCAAACCTGATTTAAAATAAACCCTACTTTACTTTCTATGTAAAGTTGTGGAAAAATCTCTGGTACATATGCAGACCCATCATCCTTAGGAGTCCTTATTGAGGTGATTGGTTCTATTAAAGGGTAGTGACTTCTGTCTTTCGAGATAGTACACTATACCTTGATGACATATCCAATCACTTGAATAAGTACATCTATGGATCTACATGGCATCTTACTAAGATGAATTTCTATAAGGTCTCCACTTTCTTTTTCCACAGATTTGAAAGGCGACTCCCTAATAAGAATTTATTCACCACATGGGTCAACATGAGCCAAACCCTATCAAATGAATTCCAAATCCAATGAAACTTGGCCAAACCTTATTTTTCCACATACCTAACATGTCCAAATGGAAAAAATAGCAAAATGACCATCTTACCTTTAGGCCATAGAGCAAATTTTGGCTTAACCTATAGGTAATTTGGTCATACCCTCTTCACAATCACTTGAGGCTTTCCTAAAAGCTCAAGGGGACTTAGTGTTGAGTGGTGCACCCAACCCAATGGGTTTGGGTCAACCCGTTTGGTCCCTAGACCAAACTCGATCCCTTTAGCTAAAAATTGTAATTTCAAACTCCCTCTTAAGCTTAAATTAAGGCACAAGGGAGGTTGGAAATCCACTCCTTGAATCAAACCAACCATGTGCACACTAAAATAGATCAAACAACCCTCCCAATATGATCAATTGGATCAAAATGGAAAGAGTGTTGTCCATCCATCCTTCAAGGGGAGATATACTCCTAATTCAATTCTCACTTGCCCTCTATTGATTGAAGCTAAGGAACTCAAAGCAATCATCAGAGAGCACTCCCAAGCTTCTTAGAGAGGATTATAATTCCCCATTTCTCGATTTTGCATAGTGCAAAAATAGGGGAGGTAGAGTGAATTGTCAACTTCTTCCATACTTCATTTCCTTCCAATTGCTCTTACACACTTCATCTAGGAGCTAAGTCGAGTGCACCTAAGCTTCTATTAGAGTTCCCACAGTAAGGAAGGATCAAATTGGATCAAAGCTGAAGCTCAAGCAAGGAGGAGTTGGTCCATACATTGATCCACTCAACCTCAAGTGCTCCAAACTTCAGCAAGGCTTCGTCTCAACTAGATGAAGCTTCTCCAAGGGAATCAAGCATCGGTGATCACCTCCAGTGAGGAATGAAATTTTTTCGATCACTACACTCAATGTCGTGTGGAGCTTTATGAAAGAAATTTTCACCTCATCGATTTTTGACCGTTGGATTTGCTGCTCTCTATCTTTAGATGGTATGGGTTGAATTTGGTTTGATTCCATGATAGATCTAGCTTAGATCTTCCCCTTGATCATGGATGGTCCCTGTCGATCAAGGGGAAGAACCTGGATCATCTCAGTCATCCATCCACTCATTTTAGATGGACGGCTGAGATTATTTAGCATGTTTAGACATCTATTTACATTTTTTAAATATAGGGAGATCCTTAGCCATCTAATCTTTCATCAGATGATAGAGGATTATAGCACGTGCACTGCCAACCACCCCCGTTAGGTGACAAGTTAAGTAACCCCCTCATGGTGCGACGCGTGTAAAGCGCGCTGACCGCCGCCGCCATGCATCGTGCCATGAGCTAGAGATTAATTAGGGATTAATAAAATGCATTAATTAATTCCTAATTCACTTAGAGAACTTCAAAAATTTATAACACTTCCTAAAAATTTTAGAAAAATATGAAATAAAATCTTATTGATAGATAATTAAACTTAGAACATTTTAAAATTAATTTTGATGAGTTTTGAATTATGCTTTTCTCTGAATTTAGTTGGAAAGTGTATTTTGCTAATTACTTTTTAATCAAGCCTTTGATTAATCCTAAACTTCTTGGGTAAGTTTTAGGGGATGACTTCTGCCTCTCCTAATTTTCATGGGATTTATTGAAGGCTTGATTAGAATAATTGTATATGATTTTCTTAATTACCCTTCTCATGTAATTAAGCATAATTAGGATATGATTAGTGACTTTACCCTATGATTAGGGTTGATTAAGGTCAGATCCAGTAAGTAGGATGTTTATGGAATAATTTTGGGGCATTTCCCCTAAGCTATTCCCTAAACCCCCTCTTCTCTCCTTAATCTCCTTTAATTAAGGGTTAATTCATTAATTATCCCCTTAACCAATTTCTAAAAATTCTAAAAAGTTCCAGAACTTAATTAATCTACTTGGGAAGATGCTTAGGTGTTTAATAGCCTAAGTTCAATTAAGGAAATCAAAATCCCATTCATAAGTATGAAAGGGTGTTTTCAAATTAGTTAAGTAAAACTCCTTAGCTTAATTAACTTTTAATTGTAAGCCAAATTGCATTAGGCCTTTTCATTATTAGGTGCATTACAAATTTAAATTTTTTATGGGTTTTATGTCATCTCATCAGCTCATAATTAATTAGTTAATTCTTCTAAGGTGGTGTAGGTAAGGGTTAATGAAGCTACTTAATCCATACCACAATGCATCAAAATGGATCTAATTACCTAAAAATAAAAAAAATATCAAACACATATGGGAATGTGTTAGGAACAACAAACTTATCTTACCTTTTCAAAATTAAATCAAACTTCAAACTAAACAAAAATTACTTTGAATTCACTTTGATTTATTCTAAACTTTCTTATTCTATAAGAATGTCCTTAGGATTTAAGTGAAGTGAGTTTGTTTACATACTTTCATTACTTTGGATCTTTCCCCAACATGTTAAGTTGTATGTCATGTGATTCATGCATTCTTAATTTTTGAAATTCAAATTTTAAAAATGAAATTGTTTACTTTATGCCAAATTTTCATGTGTTGACTAAAGTAGAGATATGAATGACTATTATCACTACTAAATCCAAATTATTTTCAAAACATATAAATCAAATACCAAATTTGAAAGTGTGCTACTTATACTTTAATTATAAGCTTGCATATGATGGATTATAAAGGAATGTTTAGCATAGGTTTCCTTTCTATCTTATGTTGGTATAGTTTTGAATAGGAGTTGGTAAGATGTAGGATTCATTTGAAAAGAATACAACACTTGCTTAATTCCATACCCTATTCATCCCTATGTTATCACTTAAGAAAGGTTGCCTTTACATGCATGCATAAATTGCATAAAAAAATGAATTCATTAAACAATTTTTTGAATTTTCTATTTCCATTTCATTTATTTTATACATATGTTTGTATTTAAAGAAAGTGGCATATTAGTCTGGGCAACCCCAAGGTTGTGAGGCTTTAAGTAGCCCTAAGTAGGTCTTGTACCTTACAGCTCTGGTTAATAATGGCGCTGTACTCACTTATGCCTTTCTTACTTTCATATGTGTATGTGAAATTTTGGATGAGGAAAACCTTTATTACAACGACAAGCCTTAATCCCACTAAGTGGGGTCGGCTACATGAATCCTTCGTCTCCATTGTGTCCTATTATGTGTTAAATTATTATTTAATTCAAGTATACTAAGATCATTTCTTATACATCTTAACCAAGTATTTTTAGGTCTACCTCTACCTTTCTTAACATAAGGCAAATCTAATGCATCTACTCTCTAATGGTCATCCGGACTAGCGCTTTATGTGACCATCTAAGGCAACACTCCCTAATCTTATCTACCACTGGAGCTACTCCAACTTTTTCCCAAACATTCTGATTTTGCATTCTATCTCTAAGAGTAAAGCCACTCATCCACCTGAGCATCCTT
This sequence comes from Cymbidium sinense, assembly GCA_021442155.1. NCBI lineage: Eukaryota > Viridiplantae > Streptophyta > Magnoliopsida > Asparagales > Orchidaceae > Cymbidium > Cymbidium sinense. The sequence continues at coordinate 86,333,389 of CM038228.1, forward strand.
ATGTCTATAACACTTAACTTAGTCTTATGCTTCTCTTTTATTGGCCAATATTCTGCACCATAATTCATTGCAGGTCTTACCACCATCTTATAAAATTTTACCTTAAGTTTAAGTGGAACTTTTCTATCACATAATAGGCCAGGTGCATTCCTCCACTTCAACCATCCAACTTGAATTCTACTAATAACATCTCCATCTATGTCACCATCATTTTGAACAATAGAGCCTAAATATCTGAAACACTCACTCTTATTAATGACTAGATCACCTAAAGTCATAACACTATCACTAAAACTTCTACAACTAAAATTACACTCCATATATTCAATTTTAGATCTACTTAAAAGAAAATCTTTAGACTCTAAAGTTGACCTCCATAATTCAAGTTTCTGTTGTACTCACTCTCTAGTATTATCAACAAGAAGAATGTCATCAGCAAACAGCATACACTAAGGTACATCTTCTTGTAAATGCCTCATAAGAACATCCATAACTAAAGTAAAAAAGATATGGGCTTAATGTTGATCCTTGATGTAATCCAACTGAATTAGAAAAATATTTTGTCAATCCTCCTTGTGTTTGGACACAAAGCGCTCTAGTATACATATCCTTAATGACTTGAATATAACCAATATTAACTCCTTTCTACTCTAGAACTCTCCAAAGAACATCTCTTGAGACTTTATCATAAGCTTTCTCTAAATCAATAAATATCATATGTAGATCCTTCTTACTTTCTCTATGCTTCTCCATCAAACCTCTTAACAAATGTATAGCATCCATAGTAGATCTACGGCATGAAACCAAAGCGAGAAACTTCTATATCACATCATATGCTCAATTACTCTCTCCCATATTTTTAATGATGGCACATCAACTTAATTCCTCTATAGTTTGCACACTCTTGTGCATCATGTTTATTCTTAAATATAGGAACCAACAAACTCTTTCTCCACTCATCTGACATCTTTTTAGTCTTTAAAATAACATAAAAAAGATTTGTAAGCCAAGAAATTCCTTGATCTCTTAAACATTTCCACACATCTATTGGAATATCATTCGGTCCTACAGCTTTTCCACATTTCATTTTCTTTAAAGCTTCACTAACTTCAGATTTACTATAACGATGATAAAAATGAAATTCTTTATTTTTGTTTAGCTTATTAAGGTTGCTAAAATCAATCGTACTTTCAGATCCTTCATTGAAAAGTTTATCAAAATACCTCATCCACCTATTTTCAATATCTTTTTTTAAGAAAAGCACTTTATTATTTTCATCCTTAATACCCCTCACTTAAACTATGTCTTTACTTCTCCAATCTCTTTGGTTTGCTAGCTTATACATACATCTTTCACCTTCTTTGGTATCTAATCTATTGTATAAATCACTAAAAGCTAAATTTTTTGCATCATATATTGCTTTCTTAGAATCTCTATAGGCCACTTTATATCTTTCCCAATTCTCTGAGTTTTTACATCTAAACCAAGTTTTATAACAATGCTTCTTATTTCTTTTCTTTTCTTGCACACGATGACTCCACCACCAACTATTCTTATTAAAAGAAGATTTTCCTTTTGATTCTCCAAGCACATCTTTAGCAACTTGCTTAATTTCATTTGATATTTTTTCCCACATAACGTTAACTTCCTTATGAACATCCCAAATTCTAATTTCTTATAGCTTGCTCTTAAAAATATTTTTATTTGTGTTCTTTAAGTGTCCCCATCTAATCCTAGAATAATAATTTAGTTTATTTTTTCTCTTACAACCTTTCATCTTAAAATATAAAACTAATAGTCGATGTTGTGTACTTAAAATTTCACTTGGAATGACAATCTTTACAATCTAAGCGATATATTTTTCTTATCGGAAAATAATCAATCTGTGTTTTACTAGATCCATTTTATAAGTAATAATATGTTCATCTCTTTTCTTAAATAAAGTATTAGCAACTACAAAATCATAAGCTAAAGAAAAAATCTAATATAGTCCCACCTTCTTCATTAGTCACTCCAAATCCATAATCACCGTGAATATTTTTAAAATCTTCTACCACTCTACCAACATGTCCATTTAAATCTCCTCCAATAAATACTTTTTCTTCAAGAGGTATCTTTTGCATTAATCCCTCTAATTCATTCCAAAATTTTTCTTTTGAGCTTACCTCCAAACCTACTTGAGGAGCATAGACACTTATAACATTGATAATCTTAGTATCAACAATAATATTTAAAGCTATAATTCTATCTCCATATCTATTAATACTTATATCATTATCCTTCAAACTTTTATCTATAATCACACCTACACCATTTCTAGTTTGACTTTTACCTGAATACCAAAGTTTAAAACCTAAACTATCAATCACCTTGGCCTTCTCACCCATTTAGTTTCACGAACACATAAAATATTTATCTTTCTATGAATCATAATATCTATTAATTCCATTAATTTACGTAGAGTACCTATATTCTAAGATCCTAACCTAATTCTAGTTTCATGGACTAACTTCTTTGCCGCATCTCCGTCCATAATGTGGGAACTGCATTTAACATTGCACCTGGTTCGCTTCTCTAACAAATTTTTCTTTGTATTCAAACCATACACTTCTAGATTCCTAGCATTAGCATAATGATTTAAAAGATTTGTCATGATTATTTCAACAAATTTTACCTAGGCTGTCGACTACCTAACGCAACCCTCCACCTTTTGCATCTGGACTTGGGAGAAAAATCATGCATATTCAACTTCTAAATTTCCTTAAATGGATTACTTAGCATGCCTCATAAAGTGTGTTAACTACTCTCATTTGCATGCATAGATATGCTTAGGGTCCAACCATATGCATGTTATATATGTTGGGAAAGAAATGAAGTAATGTGTGTTATGTAAATTTTGATTCATTTTATAATCTTAAAATGCATTTTTTTAATAGGTTTGTCTAGAGTTTATCAAAACTTAGGATTAATTAAAATATATAATCAAAACATTCACCTAAATGAAACTAAAATATAAATCTACTTTAGAAATTGCTTAAGTTAGAGAAGGAAAGAGAAGCTCTCTTATCTTTCCTTCTCTTCATAACTTTGTAATTAAATGTAGGTTTCACTTAAACCAAATTAAAAAATGAAATAAAATCAACCCAAAATAATTAAACAACTTAAATGAAACCCACCTCTAAGTTGAACATGTTTAAAAATTTGAACCTAAAGTCATAGCTAAGCATACCACACAAACCTTCAAAGCACACACATTAGCCTAAGTCACGACTTCTAGACTTAGGTTAGGTCGATGCATGGTTTGATGTTTATTTTATTTTGTGATATATATTTTAGACTAGATGTTAGGGTGTATGCTCGTTGGATGAATGGTAGGACGTTCTTAGTCTAACTATTCTTTTTTGCAGGGGATTGTGCTTAAGGGGCACTATCATAAACAAAAATATAAATTCTTTTGCTTGCAGGTGCTTTATACCCCTAAACATAATCCATAGGATAGGTGGACTTAGTCACACATGTGTGGGATGAAAAGTCTAATATACATGCTTGGGATTTGTGTGGTGTGTTTTAACTAACCTTTAATTTGCAGGTGTTAGATAGATTTCCACTTTTTCTTTTCATTTAAAATTTATATAATTAGGATTTTGGAATGATTATTATGGGGATTAGGATGAGCATTGGGCATAAAATCTTATCTTATGCACCATGTGAAGCCTTGGAGCATCTACCATCCAACCATCCAAAGGAAGGAACCAAAAGAAGAAAGAATAAAAGAAGAAGAAGGAAAGAAGAATAAAGCTTGAAGACCCCCATAACAATGAATTCCTTGCTTAATTGTAATAATCATTTGTAATTTGGGTTGTATAAGGGTAGAGCTTGACTACCCATATTTGATATTTTTGGGTTTGTGCGGTGGTGCCCGACCACAGCGGCCATTTATTCTTTTTGCGATTAGCTTTATAAATTGGTTGATTATTTGTTTAGCTTTTGTATTAAGTGGCATGATTTTCCTAATTTCTTCCTTGCTTTATGTATGGTCTGGATATGGATTAGGCTCTTTAGGAAAAAATAAATCTTTTATCCAACTTAACAACTCAAATAAAAATTAAACAACTCATATCCTCACCTAAAGCTTAGGTCTAAAATCAAGATAAATGAATTAGCAACCCCTTAGCTGGATGAGCATTTCTTTATAATATCATGTACAAATGTATCTTATTTCGTAAAAATCCTATTAACCTGAGTCAAAATAATTTTCCAAAATGAAAATAAAATAAAATTTGAATTTGCATTAGATTTAGATCATTTGAAGCATGCCCCTTTACATGATCTAATCTCTTTAGGGAGTGAGTTTAAGGACTTAGTCTCTTTCTAAATAAAATAGCCTAACTATCTTGCATAAGCATAAAGACTTACATATATATATTTAAAATCATAGGAGGAGTTACTTGGCGGCCAACCCCACGCAATTGCAAGTACAAGCTGTTGGGTGCTTTGTCCTCTCTTGTGGAGGCAAACCAATTACCCATTTTTGCCTTAGATTTAGGTTATGCTTTTGGCCCTCGCCAAAGCTCCTTAGGTTTAGTTTCTGAGGTTGTTTCTCCACTTTGTAAGCCATAAGCATAATTCCTCACCTCTTAGGCATTTCTTTAATCTTGTGTTAAGAAATCTTAAGTCCTAAAATTCTAATGAAAAATGCAACTCAAACAAACTAAATCAATTTCTAAAATATAAAGCCCAACTATATAATAGTTTGAGATGCTCGCTAGGTTTTCTAGCATCATGGGCATCTCCTACTTATCTCCCATTTTTGGCTTTAATAATAGCTCCCTCTTTTGATCAATCCCATTTGATCTTCAAACATAAACCAATCGATTGATAGTCCTTCCTATTAAAGTCTTCAAAGACAACGATCATTTACCTTAATCGAGAGTTTTCCTAAGGAATCCCGTCCCTTAGGATGTAATTAACTACGGGGGCTTGCCCCTGTAGGGAACTTAACAAACCCAGTTTAAAATAAACCCTGGTTTACTTTTCCATATAAAGTAGGGGAAGAATCTCTAGTACATATGCTGACCCATCATCCTTAGGAGTCCTTATTGAGGTGATTAGGTCCATTAAAGGGTAGTGACTTCTATCTTTTGAGGTAGTATACTATTCCTTGATGACGTACTCGATCACCTGAATAAGTACATCTATGGATCTACGTGGCATACTAAAAAGATGAATTTCTATAGGTCTCATCTTTCTTTGCTCCATAGATTTGAAAGGTGACTCCTATAAGAGATTTATTCACAACATCCAGCTCAGGGGGTTGCTAAATATTTTTATTATCTTGATTTAATTCCTAGGCTTTTATGTGAGGTTATGAGTTATTTTAAAATTTTAGCTATGAGTTATTAGTGGGGTAGAAAATTTATTTTTTTCATCCTAAGAGCCTAATCGCATCTAGGCCAAAAAGCAATCATCAATCATAAAGAAACTATGAATAGATATGTTATTTTTAATGCACAGGCTAAACAAAATATCAAATAATTCTATAAAGATATCGTAGAAGAATAAGAGGCCATTGCGGTCAGGTACCACCGTACAACCCGAAAAGAAATGTGGGTAGCCGAGCTCTACCCTTATACATCTCGATATAATGAAAGAATAATTATAATTATAAAATGATAAGTATTATTAGGGGTCTTCATTCTTCATCCTCCATTATTCACTCTTCATCTTTCATTTCTTCATTTTGATTTGTTCAATTTCTTTCTTTCTCTTGGTTTGATTGGGATGTTGTTTGCTTCAAAGGCATCACATGGTGTATAAGACTTGGTTTGATCACCAATGTTCATCCTAATCCCCCATAACACTTATCCTAATCCTAATGCAAGAATTACATTAAGAGAGAAGGAAAGTAAATCTAGCTACACCTATAAAACAAGTGTTAGCTAAACACAACATACAACCCAAGTAGTTATATGAATAATTTAGACTTGGCACCCCACACATGGGTAACCAAGTCCACCTGTCCTAACTTGGGCTATGCTCAGGGGCTAAGCAACCTGCATAGTAAAAAGAATTTATATTTTTATTATAGTAGCCCCTTATGCACAACCCCTTGCATAAAATATGATTAGGCTAATGTCAGCCTAACAACTATACTACGCACATACACCCTAACATTCAGCCTAAAATAATACATCATAAATTTAAACATATACCAAACCTTGCGCCGTCCTAACATAAAGCTAGAAATGGTGACTTAATCTAATATGTATATGTTATGGCTTGTGTGACATGTCCTAACTAAGCTTTAGGGTTATGATTTGCTAATTGTGGTGGACTTAATTTATAAAAGGGTTGATTTTTCTTTAAGTGGTTTAATTATTTTGAAAATTTTACTTAGTGTTTTCTTTTATTTCATATAGCCTACACTTAGCAACTATGTGTTATAAAGAGAAGAAAGAGAGGGAATCTCTCTTTTATCCCTACCTTAAGTCATTTCTAGGGTAAATTAATTAGCTTAGTTTTTTTTAATGAATGGCTTATTATGTGTTTTAATTAACCCTAAGTTTAGGTTCACTCTAAATAACCCTATTCAATCAGAAAGGCATCTTAAGATTAGATAGCATGGATTACTATCACATAACACACATTCATTCATTTCTTTCCATAATGTATATCATGCATATGAATAATCCTAAGCATACCTATGCATGCAATGTAAATCTTAGCACACTTTGATGATGAATGCAAAGAAGTGTATTTAGAATTTAAATATTTCATTTTTTTTAATAAATTAGGAATGCATGTCTTTATTATATAGAAAAGATGGATTTTTCATCCATTAGCTAAATACACATCCACATGTATAAAAGTTTAAAGTGAGTATGATACCATTATTTTCTACACCAGGGGCGTAAGGTACAAGACTTACTTAAGGCTATTTGAAGCCTCACGGCCCCGAGATGTCCAGACTAATATACCACTTTTCTTAGATACATGTAAATGTATGAATAACTATAAGGATAGAAAAATCCATGCAAATGTTGTACTTGATTTATTTGATTTATGATTCTTTATTCATTGGCCACATTATACATGCATATGTATAAGAGTTTTAAGTGAGTACGATGCCATTATTTTCTACACTAGGGGTGTAAGGTACAAGACCAACTTAAGGTTACTTAAAGCCTCGCAGCCCCAGAATGTCTAGACTAATATGCCACTGTTCTCAAATATATATATATATATATATATATATATATATATAAATGTATAAAAGAATCACATGAATAGGGAATCATGCAAGAAATTATGTTTGATTTGATTATGCGATTTACATATGTGATATGAAATTTTTTCTAAGTCTTAACATGAGGATGCACAGGAATAGATTTTAGGCTAATGTTGTGTTCCTTTCAAATGAACTATAGACTTGCAAATCATATGTGAATCCATGTTAAGATAGGGAAAGAGAACTTCATATTACACATCTTATACTATCATCACATGCAAGCTTATAGATATTTGTAATTAACATTACTTCATTTATAATAATTGATTCATAGGTTTCAAAAATAGCATTTGATTTAATAGTGATAATAGCCACTCATATTTTTAATTTAAGTCAACACATGTAATTTGGCATAAAAGATAGTATTTAATTTAATTAATTTTAAAAGAAAAGAATGCATGATTTTATATGGCAAGCAATATTTAACATGATTGGAAAGAAATAAAGGAATGTAAGCACATGATTTCATTCACCCTAATTAATTTCTAAGGACAATCAGATTAAATAAGGCTATTTAAATAAACCAAAATTCTTTAAAGACATTTTTAACTTTGAGTTTGATTTGATTTATAAAATATGAGACAGGTTTGCTAATCCTAGTCCAATTCCCCATATGTGAATTAATTTAGTTTAATGAAGAATATTTAAGTTGATTTTATTATTTAATTAGGTTAAGGTATGAATTAAATGAATTAATTAACCCTTACATATATCACCTTAAGTTAATTAACTAATTAATAATAAGCTAATATGATATGCAACCACATGAAAAGTAAATTTGCTATACTCCTAAGAAATGAAAGGGGCCTAATGCAATTGGCTTATGAATAATATTAATTCAGCTTAAGGGATCTCACTAATTACTTTTATGATTTTCTCACACATGTGAGCCAACCATAATTCCATTATTTCTCACCTTGGGTTATTGAATACCCAAAAAGCTACCCAAGATCAATTAAGGGTTTCTTAGGTGTGCATGAATTGATTTTTAATTTTAATTTCATTAAGCTTTTAATTAATTGATTAAACACTTTGGTTATGTTTTAATTTGAATGATAAAATTGACTTAGGGGAAAGAATCAAAGGCAAGGCCCCAATTGTAATCCCTAAATTATTTTTATAATTCAATTAGATTATGATTTTTTTTATTTTGAATATTAATCACTTAATTAATCAATTAATCATTCCATTAACCATTAATTAATTTGATTTTTAAAGATAAAGAAGACTTAGGAAATGGATTAGAAAAAGTATCCCCAATCACATTCCCTAAGTTATCTTATTGTTCAAAAGAGATAATTATGTTTAAATGATTAATCAAGTTATTGTTTATTTATTAATTATGATTAATTAGGTTAAGAGAGTGATTAGGGCTTAATCAAGTGATTTTCCTAATGAAGCAATCAATAAAATCCTAGAAAAATAAGGGAGGTAGTGGCCATCCCCCTAATCATCCATACAAAATTTAAGATTAATCAAGTGCTTAATTAGGGTGTAATTAAGTTCATTAAATTTTTGATAAAACCTTAATTAACCCAAAATCATTGTTCAAAAGAAATTAATTATAATTTTCCTAGATTCTAATCTGAAATATCTTTAAAATGATCATGTTTGTGTATTTTTATTTTTTTACAATTACTTATGATTTTAGGAATTTTTAGGATAAAAAACCAATTAAGCAGCCCTAATTAAAGCCTTAATCTCGTTAGGCCACGTGGCGGTTTACGTGGCACGATGGGATTGGCTATTTAAGTAGTCTCATCTGCACGCTGACTAAGCTTGCTGGGGACGTGCTTTCTCTATGGACCGTCTGATCTAAGATTTGGGCTGACTTGGATTTGGTTTGATAATAGTGGTTTATGTTTATATTTGGATCAATGATTGAATCATGAAGAAATCAATGAGTTTTGAGTTGATTTAGATGTCATTTAGCCAAGATCAAAAGTTTGGCTAAAAGAACTAAAATTGGAAATTTTGTTTGATTTGAGTTTGGTTTTGGTCATTTGAATTTATATTTCAATTATATTTGTGAATATAAATGAAGATATAAATGGGTTATGAGAAAATCACTTGAGTTTGGAGTGAATTGGAAGCAAATTTGATTAAACTTAGGGATGTATGTCAAAAGAGCTAACTTGGGTTTTGATTTAGTTTGGTTTCTTTTTGGTCATTGGAGGGTGGGTTTCATTTAAATTTATGAGTATAAACGAAGGAATTATTGATTTATAAAGGAATCAATCATGTTTGGGTTGATTTGGATCAGGATTTGATGGGGCTTATGGAGGTGGGTCCATATGGCTTAAGAAGGGTCTTGATTTGGTTTGATATGTTTTGATTTGATTTGAATGGTTTGAATTTAGATTTCATTTATATTTTTGAATATAAATGAAGGAATGATCGATTTAAAGGAAATCAACCAATCTTGAGTTGGTTTGAAGGAGTTTTGGCTAAGCATATGAAGGTGGTTCATATGTCTTAAGGAAATATTTTGGAATTTAGACTTAATCATGGGTTTCAATCATTTTGAGTTTGGAATTGATGAATTGATGAGAAAATCAATTGGATTGAGGTTGCTTTTTATTTAGTTAAGGATAGTCCATAAGATAAAATCAAAGGGCTTAGGAAGGAATTCAGAGTTTGAATTTAGTGATGGATTTCAATCATTGGATAGTTGGATTTGATTTTGGAACTTGAATTTGAATTTGACGTTTGGTTTGAAAGAAGGAAGCAAGGATTTGGTTTAGGCTATAGGGTAGGCAAGTCCTCCTAAATCTCTAAGGCACAACCTATTTATATGGTTAACTCTTCTAATCTCTAAGGTTAGGTTAACTGTTCACCTAATCACTATAAATATCTTAAGACTAAGGAACTCTTAGTGTCTGAGTTCTAGACCTATGATGAGGAAGATGAGAGCTCACTCTAAAAGTGAGGTCAGCAAAGGGTGCCCAATAGGTGTGGTGTGACTGACAAGGCACACCACACGTATTGGTGTTGACCAAAATGATCAACAACGTTTCGTAGGATCACAAGCACTAATAGAAATGGTCTACTCCTAAACCCAAGGTGTAGAAGGAATCACAATCTTAGTGCAATGCAACTTAACTCATGCCAAGGGCATAAGGGAGGAAGAAGGGATCCACCGAGGGATCAAACATGTGAACCTTTCATTAGGGAAGCAAGTTCAAGTTATCCACTAGGGATAAGAGGTTTGAATTCAGTTCTAAAGTATGATTTGGTTAGAGTATCCACTAGGGATTAGGATGTATAACCCACTAGGGATAGATGTATGAACCTTCCACTAGGGAAGTAGGTTCAGGTTATCCACTAGGGATAAGAGGTTTGGATTTGGATGCAAGGTATGATTTGGGTAGAGTATCCACTAGGGATTAGGATGTATAACCTACCAGGGATAGATGTATGAACCTTCTACTAAGGAAGCAGGTTCAGTTTGCTCAATAGGGATAAGGAGGGTTTGAATTTCACTTGTGGGTGCACTTGTTAGGGAATGCAAGTTTGAATTGGGTTTAATTGACCCCGCTGGGGAAGTCGGGATGATTGATGTCTCATTGGAGAGAAATTGATTGATTGTTTATTTAAGTTTTTGGATTTCTAGATGGGCCCTATCAGTTTTGGTTGGATCACACTAAGAATGGGCTATGTCGGCTTGGCCTATCTCAGATTTATAAATCCAAAGGGGTAGTCCACCTGCCACATGGTAGAACTATCCAACCTAAGTGGTTCCCTTTCGGTATATAACAGTTATGCCAGAGAGAAAGCATAGCATACTTACATTCCAAAAGCAAGGGACAACCGTTGGGGTGATATGTTGGATGCAACAAATCAAATCCAACCTAGGACGACTACTGAATGAATTCCTCTAGGGGACTTATATCAACTCAAAAGTAGTCAAGATGATGTCATTTGATTGAATTGCATTTATTTAAATTTTAATTATTTTAATTTGATGCATCCCATCAATTTATGATGGATCCACTAAGAAGGGGCTAATATTAGCCTAGACATATCTTAGATTTACAAATTCAAAGGGATAGTCTACCGGTCGTGTGGTAGAACTAACCAACCAAAGGGTGTCTTTTGGTTTGCAATGGTTAAGTTAGGAAGAAAGTGCAGGGACTCACATCTTCCTAAATAAGGAACCACTGGGGTGATCAATCGCTTGAGCAAAAAATTGGACCTGATCTAAGGCTGCCCATCAATTTGCAACAATCGTGCTGAAAAAAAAAGTGTAATAGATTTATATCTTTCTAAATAAAGATGATTGTCGAGGTGACTCGTTGGTGGCACAACAAGTTAAACCCGACCTAAGGGCGACCACTGAGAGAGTGCCGACCCAGGGACATATCTCAACTCAAAGTAGTCAGGCAATTCCTATCGGGAGTTTTGCTGACATTGCCCTAAAGATAGGATGCCTGCTTGGGAAAGGGGCCATTGGGGTGCTTGAATTCCTAATCCACAAGGGAAGATATATATTTTGTTTTGTTATTATGCGTGGACCCTATTGGTGTGCGAGGGACCACATTGAGAAGGAGCATATATCAGCCTAGTCCTATCTCAGACTTACTGGACCAAGGGAGAATCTGCATATCTGTGAGACAAATTCTCCAACCATAGGGGTGGCTACTAGGAAACGGGAACTGTCCAATCCAAGAGTAACCGGGGTAGTGTCTAAATGGGGTCACTAAGGACGTGATCTAAATAGAGTGCCCATAGGGGAGGTATCACTAGGGGAATTATTCAGAACTCTGTAAAAGAAAGCCTGTAGGTATTCGGTGGCCAACTCAAGGAGAAAGCGTGGGGACTCACATCTGCTAAGAGTGATGTATCCACCGAGTGGGTCACCGTCAGCATGGTGATAACCAACCAACCTAAGGTGCCCGTCGATTTGTGACTAATGGTCTAGAAAGAAAGCATGCAGACTTACATCTCTCCAAAGTGGAACTGATCACCAGCATTGTCTGTCTTTGGCTCGACAGGGGTTATCCGACCTAGGGTGACTATTAAGCAGTCAATCCTATGTAAGGACTAAACCCAAGCTTAAAGTAGTCAGGAAGAAAGGAGCCACTGGGGGACTTACCCTAAGTCTTAAAATATACTTGACCTAGTTAGTGCATGATGGCTAGTGTAAGAAGAAAGCATGTAGGCTTACATCCTCTTAAATGAAGTCAACACGAGGTAGCTTACCGACTGCACAGTAAGACCTATGAAATTAATAAGGCACTCATTGGTTTGCAGTGGTCAAGTCAAGAAGAAAGCATAGGGACTCACATCCACTAGTCAAATGACCACTGGGGTGACATACTAGCGAGGTAATATATTAGCCCGACCTAAAGTAGCTAACGAGTGAGTGCCATAGGGGGCTTGCTACCACATCAAAGTAGCTCGAGACAAAAGATATGTATTTGTTTATGATGTGAAAGAAGGAATAGGATGTTGCTTGAGTTCTCTTACACCTAACCTAGTAGCATGAGAGAATCGAATGTAGTTTGTGTTTGTGTTGTAGAGGGATAGGATGCCGCTTGGGTTCTCTTACACCTACCCTAAACACATCATGGTGGATTCACATGCAGAAGATATTTCTAACACATAAGAGATGGAATTTGATATGAAAAGAAGTTTATTGATGATTATTTTCAAACAAGATTTATGAGTAATATTTCTTTAGGTAGAGCCCATTAATTTGAATCATAGGGCGCTCTCCCTTACAGTGTATAAGTTGATAAGATCCTCCTTGGTAGGCCTTCTCTATGGCAAAAGGGCCTTCCCAAGTGGGTTCAAACTTACCACCCATCTTTCGACAGATAACAATTGGTCTTCTTAGAACTAAAATAAGCTCTCCTACATGAAAAGCTCTAGGACGGACCTACTTGTTGTGAGCTTGAATCATCTTGGCTTCGTACAACTCGAGGTGCTGACATGCGCAAAGACGTCTATTGACCTCAGTTTTGGAGTGAGTTCTCAACTTCCTCGTCATAGGACTAGGACTCTTATAGACACTAAGAGTTCCTTAGTCTTAAGACACTTCTATTGATTAGGTGAATACTTCACCTAACCCTAGAGACTTAGAAGAATTAGCCATAGAGATAGGCTGTGCCTTAGGGATTTAGGAGAGACTTGCCTACCCTATAGCCCAAATCCAATCCTTGCTTCCTTCTTTCTAAAATCTCAAATTCAAATTCAAATTCCAAAATCAAATCCAACTATCCAATGATTGAAATCCATCACCAAAATTCAAACTCCAAATCCCTTCCTAGGCCCTTTGATTTTATCTTATGGACTCAACCTTAACCAAATTCAAATCAACCCCAATCCAATTGATTTTTCTCAATTATCAAATTCAATCTCAAATCAAATTCCAAATCATAAATCAATTCCAAAATTCTAAATTGATTGAAACCTATGATCAACTCCAAATTTCAAATCAAGATCCTTCTCAATCCATGTGGACCTACCTCCATAAACCTAACCAAAAATCCTTCAAACCAACTCAAACTTGGTTGATTTCTTCATAAATCAATCATTCCTTCATTTATGTTCATAAATATAAATGGAATCCAAATTCAAACCTTTCAAATCAAACCAAATCAAAACCCAAATTAGCCCTTTCAACCTACATCCCTAAGCTTAATCAAATTTGCTTCCAAATCACTCCAAACTCAAGTGATTTTCTCATGACCCATTTATATTTTCATTTATAATCACAAATATAAATGAAATATAAATTCAAATGACCAAAACCAAACTCCAATCAAGTCAAATTCCCAATTTTAGCCATTTTAGCCAGACTTGGGAAAATGAAACCCAAATCAATTCAAAACTCATGGATTTCTTCATGAGTCAATCATTCCTTCAATCATGGATCCAAATATAAATATAAACCACCATTATCAAACTAAAACCAAGTCAACCCAAATCAAACCAAGTTAACCCTTATGACTTGAAATTGTCATATAAACCAAAACCCATTTGGCTCCAAACTAATTGATTTATATTTCAATCCTAAGCTCATATATGAGTTCAACCAAATTTGAATCAAGCCTTGATCAAACCAAATTACCCATTTAGGCTCACTTGACCCAAAGTTACCTAAAGGATTCTTTTTTTGAGCCAAGTTCTAATCTAACGCAAATTGGATTGAACTAAGCCCTTCTAAACCTCAGTCATGATCAACAATCATCATAGGGTGATCAACCACCTTGAATTGGGTCAAACCAAGTCAAACATAGCCTTTGACCAAGTCAACACTTAGCCCAAATGAAACCCAAACTAGCCAAAAATCCACCATATGCTAAATTGATTGAAACCATTTACCCAAACCCATTCATAATCAATGATTGAACATGACCAAGTCATCAATTGAGCCAAGCCAAGCCTAGTTGGCCACTTGACCTAAGTTGACCCAAATTAGCCTAAAAAGCTAAAATGAGTTAAATCATGATTTAATCAAAATTGATTGCAACCAATGGATTAAGTTCATTCCAAATCACTTGTTGAACTTGACCAAAGCCATGATTGAGCCCAAGTTGACTGATTGGTCAGCTTGACCCAACCTAGCCTAAATTGACCTAAAAGGTCAAATTGACCAAAATTCAAATTAATTCTAAATTAAACCAAACCAAAGCCTACAATCATTTTTAATTAACTAATTGAACTTGACTCAACACTTAACCCAACCTAATTTGGTCAAATTGGTCAAATTGGTCAACTTGACCAATTTGACTCTTTTGAATCCAAATGAGTCAAATTCAAACTTTAGCCAAACCAATCCAAATTAATTAAATCAAAACATCCCAAATCATCATATGAACTTAACCCAAGCTTTGGTTTGATCAAATTTGACCAATTAATAAACCCAACCCAACCTAACCAAAATGAACCCATTTTGACCAAATGAAACCAAATCCCTCCAAACCAACTTATGGGACCCTAGGTCTTAGTCAAACCCAACCCAAGAATGCCCTACTTCACTCCCAAATCAGCCTAAAAGCCAAGTGGACCCAACCAATTAACCATCAAACCATAGGTTTGAACCTTAAAACCAATGGATCAAGGGTAAAGTCAACTTGCCCGTCCCCATAGCAGCTTCTTTACTCTACATAGAACATTCCCTTGACCCACCTAGTGCACCTAACCCACTCTAGGTCAGCTAAGAACCTTTGGGAGGTGAGTTGACTCACCTCCAAGCCAAACCAAGCACCACATGAACAAAGGAAGAAGAAGCTTTGCACACCAGCCCCTGAGGCTCCTCCGATGACTCCCCCCATCCCTGGCGTGCGACCTGACTTTGATGGAGACATCTCCGGTGGATAGAGTGCAAAAGCATGTGCACACTCCCATCCATCAATGATAGCAAATTGAGGGGTATACCCCTCAATTTGAAGCGAATTTCACAGATAATTAGCTCATGTGAGTCCCTAAGCACATTCTGAACTCCCTCAGAGAAAAATCCATGAATCCTCAAGCCCTCTTTGTTCAGCCATTGCCATTCCCATGTGCAAATCAAAATAAGACACCCTTCCCTCAAGCAATACTCCACCTCCACTAAACCAAATCCAAATTCCTTGCACCCACACCATCCTCATACCCAATCGAAGCCAACCAAACCATTTCCAAGCCTTCCAAAGTGTGGGAGGTGTGAGTTCGATCGAAGCTGAGGCATGTGCGTGCGTTGATTGGTCAACCAAGCACCCTAGGACAAATTGAGCTTAGACTTCTTCAACAAAGTCTCACCTCAACTAGGCGAAGCTACCTCTGGCATTGCAACACTGGACATTAGCTCCGGTGAGATAATTCCTTAAAACTATAGCTCTAGACCTCTATGTGTTGGCCTTTTATGAAAGGAATCTCCATATCGAGGAATTTTAGTTATTGGATGTGATTGTTGCTCCCTTACATATTGTAGAATCCATTTGATCCCAATTTGAGCTCGGGTGAGCTCAGATCGAATGGAGAAAGATGGACGATGCTCGTCTTTCACCGCTTACGAACAACATAGATCAAAAGTCATCCATCTCGTGTAATCGAGATGAACAGCTCTGATCAAATCCCATGGTAGATCCTTTGATTTCCCCCTTAACCCGCGGATTAAACCGTGGCCGTTAGATTTTAGATCGGATGTCCTATAAATAAAGCGAATCTGCCATCACTGAGTCAGTGCACGGATGTGACTACTTAAATAACCAATCTCATCACGCCACATAGAAAGCATGGCGCGACGCGTAGTACATGGCCCCTGTGATTAAGGGTTTAATTAATTTTTTTTTAATCCTAAAAATTCTTAAAATCATAACTAATTATAGGAAAATCTAATAAATACAAACTTAGGCACATTTTGAAGATATTTTAGAGGAGAATCTATAAAAATTATAATTAATTGATTTTGAATAGTAACTTGATTAATCATTTGAACATAATTATCCCTATTAAATATTAAGATTACTTAGGGAATGTGATTGGGGATGTTTTTCCTAATTCATTTCTTAAGTCTTCTTTATCTTTAAAAATCAAAATAATTAATGGATTAATGGAATGATTAATTTATTAATTAAGTGATTAAATCATCAAAATAAGCAAATCAAAATCTAATTGAATGTTTAAATGATTTAAGGATTAGGATTGATTCCTTGCCCTTGATCCTTTCCCCTAAGTTATTTTCATCATTCAAATTAAGACATAACAAAAACATTTAATCAATTCATTAAAAGACTAACAAAATTAAAATTAAAAAAAATCAATTCATCCTAACCTAAGCAACCTTTAATTGATCTTGCGTAGCTCCTTGGGTGTTCAATCACCCAAGGTGAGAGATAATGAAATTATGATTGGCTCACATGTGTGAGAAAATCATAAGAGTAATTAAGTGAGATCCCTTAAGCTTAATTCACTATTAATCATAAGCCAATTGTATTAGGCCCCTTTCATTTCTTTGGAGCATTGCAAATTTACTTTTCATGTGGTTTCATATCATATTGGATTACCATTAATTAATTAATTAACTTAAGGTGACATAGGTAAGGGATAATTAATTCATTTAATTCATACATTAAACTAATCAAAATATAAAATCAACTTAAACATTTCTCATTAAACCAAATTAATTCACACATTGGGAAATGGCTTAGGATTAGCAAACCCTTCTCGTATTTCTTAAATCAAATCAAATTCAAAGACAAAAATAACCTTAAAGAATTTTGATTCATTTTAAATAACATTATTTGATATGATTGTCCTTAGGAACTAATTGGGGTGAATGAAATCATGTGTTTACATTCCTTTCTTTCTTTCCAATCATGCTAAATATTATTTTCCATATGAAATCATGCATTCATTTCTTTTGAAAATTAATTAAATAAAACATTTCTTCTTATGTCAAATTGCTTGTGTTGGCTAAAATTAAGAATATGAGTGGCTATTATCACTATTAAACCAAAAACTATTTTCAAAACCTATAAATTAATTATTTCAAATGAAGTAAGGCTTTTTAAAAATACTTATAAGCTTGCATGTGATGATAGTATAAGATGTGTGTTATGAAGCTCTCTTTCCTTCTCCTAATATGGATTCATGTAGGATTTACAAGTGTATAGTTCATTTAAAAAGAACACAACACTTGCCTAAATCTATTCGTATACATCTCCATGTTAAGACTTAGAAAGGGTTTTCATAATACACATGTAAATCATACAACCAAATCAAACATAATTTCTTACATGATTCCTTATCCATTCAGTTCTTTTTTTGTACATTCATATGTATCTGAGAAAAGTGGTATTTTAATCTAGACATCTCAGGGTTTCGATACTTTAAGTAGCCCTAAGTAGGACTTGTACCTTATGCCTTTGGTGTAGAAAATAATGGCATCGTACTCACTTAAAACTCAAATACATATACATGTGTGATGTGGCCAATGAATAAAGAATCAAAAATCAAATAAATGAAACTTAACTTTTGAATGGATTTTTATATCCTTATAATTATTTATATATTTACATGTATCTAAAAAAAGTGGTATATTAGTCTAGACACCCCGGGGCTGCGGGGCATTAAGTAGCCTTAAGTAGGTCTTGTAACTCACGCCTCTGGTAGAAAATAATGGCGTCGTACTTACTTATAACTTTTATTGATGTGAATGTGTATTTAGCTAATGGATGTAAAATCCCTCTTTCCTACATAATAATAACATTCATTCATAATTCAATTATCAAATGAAATATTTAAACTTCAAAACACTTCTTTGCATTCATCATCAAAGTATGATAAGATTTTTATTGCATCTATAGGTATGCTTACGATTATTCATGTGTATGGTATACATGATGGAAAGAAATGGATGGGTGTGTGTTATGTGATAGTAATCCACCATAATTAATCCCAAGATGCATTTCTTTTTGAATAGGGCTATTTAGAATAATCTAAACTTAGGATTAATTAAAACACATAATAAACCATTCATTAAAAGAAATTCATTAATCAACTTACCTTAGAAATTACTTAAGGTAAGGATAAAAGAGAGACTCTCCCTCTCTTTCTTCTCTTTATAGCACTTAGTTAGGCTATATATGAAAAAAAGAGAAAATACTAAGTAAAATCTCTAAATCAACTAAACCACTTACAGAGAAATCAACCCTTCATAAATTAAATCTCTCACACTCATCAAATCATAACCATAAAGCCTACTTAGCACATACAACACAAGTTCTAACACATGCACATTAGGCTAAATCACTATTTCTAGCTTTATGTTAGGGCGATACATGGATTTGATGAATGCTTAGTTTTATGATGTATTATTTTAGACTGAATGTTAGGGCATATGTGTGTAGCCTGAATGTTAGGTAGATATTAGCCTAATCATGTTTTATGTAGGGGGAGGGGGCTATGCTTAAGGGGCCTCTGTAATAATAAAATATAAATGCTTTTTACTATGTAGGTTGCTTAGCCTCTAAGCATAGCCCAAGTTAGGACAAGTGGACTTGGTTATCCATGTATTGGGTGCTAAGTCCAAATTATTTCTATAATAGCTTGAGTTGTATGGTGTGTTTACCTAACATTTATTTATAAGTGTAGCTAGATTAACTTTCCTTCCTTTTAATGTAATTTTTTCATTAGGATTATGATAAGTGTTATGGGGATTAAGGATGAGCATTGGTTAGAGGACCATGCCTTATATACCATGAGATGCCTTTGGAGCAAGCTACATCCCACTCAAGCCAAAAGAAGAAAGAAATGAAGCAAATAAAAAAAATGAAGAAATGAAAGATGAAGAGTGAAAAATGGAGGACGAAGAATGAAGTACCCCATAACACTTATCATTTTATAATTTTAATTATTCTTTCATTATACTGGATGTATAAGGGTAGAGCTTGGCTATCCACATTTCTTTTAAGGATATACAATGGTACCTAACTGTACTAGCCTTTTATTCTTTTGTGATAGCTTTATAAAATTGTTTGATGTTTTGTTCAGCTTGTGCATTAGAAATAACATGCCTTTTCATAATTTCTTTATGATTGGTGATTGTTGTGTGGCCTGGATGCGATTAGGCTCATAGGATAAAAATAAATTTTCTATCACATTAATAACTCATAACTAAAATTTTAAAATAACTCATAACATCACATAAAAGCCTAAGAATTAAATCAAGATAATAAAATTTTTAGCAACACCTTAGCTGGATGAATGAATATATAATATCATGCATATCATATTCTTTCACTCTTGCTAAGAGAGGGCTTTCATCGATGCTAGAGAATAAAGGCTTAACCTATAAAAGCATTTAATGGAAAGACACATCTTTCTCTTCTGATTTAGCCCGCAACCAATTTCTCATGCATTTAGGCATGCAAAATCCTATAGCCTGTGTTAAAATAAAAAGTCCAAAAATCAAATAAAACTTGACAAAATTTGCATTAAATTTAAGTCATGACTCATGCCCTTCATGATCTAGTCTCTTAGGGAGTGAGTTTAAAGACTTAGTTTGTTTTCTAAGTAAATAACCGCCTAACCATGTTGCAAAGCATATGACTTGCCTACATGGAATTAAAACATAGGAGTTAGCTGGATGCCACTCGAGGCGGTAATAAGCCCAGCAGTCGAGTGGTTTATCCTCTCTTATAGAGGTAAACCATATACCCATTTTCACCTTAAATTTAGGTCATGCTTTGGTCCTCGCCAAAGCTCCCTAGATTTAGGATCTGAGGTAGCTATTTCTCTTTGCGGGCTACAAGATTAAATCCTCACCTCTTAGGTATTTTCATAATCTTGTATTGTGGAATATAAGTCCTAGATTTCTAATAAAAAATCAACACGAACAAATAAATCTTCTCAAATTTAAATGTATAAAGCCTGACCATAGGATAGATTGGAGTGCTCACTAGGCTTCCTAGTATCATGAGCACTCCCTACTCATCTCCCTTAGTTTCGATAAGAACTCTTCCCTTTTGATCTCCCCCACTTGATTTTCAAAAATGCAACTAATCCTTTGATAGTCCTATCTTTGAATTCTTTGGAGACAACAATCATCTACTTTAATTGAGAGTATTCTTAAGAGATTCATTTTCCTTAAGATGTAATTAATTATGGAGGCTTGCCACCATGGGGAACTTGACGAACCCAGTTTAAATAAACCCTGCATTACCTTTCCATATAAAGTTGGGGAAAATCTTTGGTATATCCGAAGACCCATCATGCCTTAGGAGTCCTCATTAGGTGATTAGGTCCATTATAGGGTAATGACTTCTATCTCTTGAGATAGTACACTATTTCTTAATAACATACTTGATCACCCTAATGAGTACATCTATGGATCTACGTGGTGTCCCCTCACATAAATAGACCCAAACACAAAAAAATAAACACCATAATACCTCTCCTCCAAACCTTCCAACTCTTCTAACTCTTCTAATTGCGGCTTGGCATTATGCTCTGTAGTAATCTAGCTACCCACATCTATCCTTAGTGATGGGAGTTAAACTTCTAATGGTAGAATGACTTCAGACCCATACACTAAGGAGAATGGGGTAGATTGAGTTTTAGTTCTGTATATGATTCGATAGGCCCAAAAGGCTTCAACTAACTGCTCATGCCTCTGTCACTTATTATCATCCAGTGTCTTCTTCAATATTTAGATGAAAGTTTTGTTGAATGGTTTTGCTAGACTATTTTCCCTTGGGTAGTAGATGGTGGAATATCTCCAATCTATGTTGTGTCTCTGGGAAAAGATGTTGAGTTTGGTGCTCTTGAATGCAATACCATTATCAGATATAATTCGTCAAGGCACCCCAAACCTATATACGATATGGTTCACGAAGATTGGAGCACATCTTGTGTGACCTCAGTTGGATTACCTCCACCACTTGAAAAAATGTCGATGGCAGATAGAATGAATCGGTGACCCTTGGAAGAAGGAGGATTGATTGGACCCACTATGTTAGTGCCCAAACACTTAAATAGCCACGAGGCCAAAGTAAGATATAGAATATTTGGTGGTTGATGCAAAACCACACCGTGCACCTAATATTGGTGGCATCTCCTAGCTAGATCCTTATATTATATAATCATCGAAGGCCAATAGTATCCTAATCTTTTGATCTTGGCTTTCATCTTTGGACCAGACTGGTGAGCTCCACATAAACCTGAATATACTTTGGTCACAATCTTACGAGCTTCGTGTTTTGCTAAACAACGTAACCACATATGATCAAAAGATCACCGATACAAGATGCCATCCACAAGAGCATAGGAGAGAACTCTCTGTATCAACTGATGAGCTAATTACTTCTCCTGAGGTAGTTTGCCTGTGTTTAGGTAATCCATGAATGGTTGCCTCCAATCTGACTCATCATCCTTTTTGATAACAGCAACCTCGCCTTTAAGAGAGAGTCTCTCGATGAATTCAGCATCAATAAAGGATAAGACTTGTCTATTTTGAACCCTTATTGGAATGGACTCATCTTCTGGGCATGCCAACTCATTGGCAAGCTTGGCTAATGCATCTATTACAATATTATCTTCTTGAGGAATCTTGTAGATAGTGACCTTTGGGATCTGAATCAATAACTCCATGGTGTACTTATGGTAATGATGGATGTTAAGATTTAGAATTTTATAAGACCCAGAGATTTGGTTGATGACGAGTTAAGAATCCCCAAAGATGTTGATGCTCTTGACGCATAGTGTAATGACTAACTCTAGACTGATAATCAGAGCTTCATATTTAGCTTTGTTGTTGGTGCATGGATTGGACAGATGATATGAGAATCTCATCACATCGCGGTCTAGAGTTAGGAGGACTATTCCTACCCATGCTTTCCCTGGAAGAGTTGAACGTGGTTCTTCTCCTTTTTGAGAGAAAGCTGCACCATCAAAATACATCTGACAATGATGAATGGTAGTGTCCCCTAAGTTCATGATTTGTTCATCGGGGAGGTCATTACTAAGTGGAGAATCAGCAGGAAGTGGGTGTGTGCAATGTTTATTTTTTAGAGAATGTGGGACACCATATGGATCTTAGGGGATACTTATTGAGGTGATTGAGTATGACATTGAGGAATGATGTACAATCTCAAGAGACAGAAGTCATCATCCTATAATGGACCTAATCACCTAATAAAGACTCCTGAGGCCAATGGATCTTCGAATGTACCAAAGATTATTCCCTTATTTTACATGAAAAAATAAAGTAGGGTTTATTTTAAGCCCAGTTCATTCAGTTCCCTATGGAAATAAGCCTCCATAGTCAATTACATCTTAAGGAATGAGATTCCTTAAAAATACTCTCGATTAAGGTAAATGATCATTATCTCCAAAGATTTCAAAGATAGGACTATCAATCAATTAGTTATTTTTAGAAAATCAAGTGGGATTTATCAAGAGGAGAGAGTTATTATCGAAACCTAAGGGGAGATGAGTAGGGGATGCTCATGATATTAGGAAACCTAGTGAGCATCCCAAACTATCTTATGGTTGGGCTTTATATTTTTGAATTTGAAGGGAATTATATGTTTGAATTGAATTTTTATTAGAAATTTAGGGCTTACAATTCTACAATACAAGATTATAGAAATTCCTAAGAGGTGAGGATTTATGCTTGTATCCTGCAAAGAAAAATATCAATCTCAGATCCTAAATCTATGGAGCTTTGGTGAGGGCTAGAGCATAACCTAAATCTAAGACAAAAATGGGTATATGGTTTACCTACACAAGAGAGAATAAACCACCTTACTGCTAGACTTACAATCGCTTGAAGTGGCATCCAACTAACTCCTTCTATAATTTTTAAATACATGTTGGAAAGTCTTATGCTCTGCAAGATGGTTGAGTTGTTGTCTATTTAGAAAAGAGACTAAGCCTTTAAAGTCACTCCCTAGGAGACTAGATCATGAAGGGTATGAATTCATGACTTAATCTAATGAAAATTTTGTAAAGTTTTATCTTGATTTTTGGACATTTTATTTGACACAGGCTATGAGATTTTATATGTCTAATGCATGAGAAAATTGATTATGGGCCAAAATCAGAAAGAAGGAACTGTATTTCCACTATGGCTCTCAAAGGTCAAGCCATTTTCTCTGGCAAAGGTGGAAGCCCTCCATTGTCAAGAGTGAGACAATATGATTTATGCATGATATGAGTCATACAACATCCAGCTAAGGGGTTACTAAATATTTTATTATCATGATTTATGTCCTAGGCTTTTAGCTGAGGTTATGAATTGTTTAGTTTAATTTTGAGTTGATTAATTGGATAAAAAATTTATTTAATTTTTCTAAGAGCCTAATCACATCCAGGCCATTCAACAATCATTTAATAATTAAGAAACTAGGAAAATCATGCCATCCTAATTTTACAATCATAAACATAACATCAAGCAATTTATAAAATCAGCACAAAAGAATAAGAGGCTGATGTGATCGGGTTCCACTGCACAACCTGAAAAAAGTGAAAATGGGTAGCCAAGCTCTACCCTTTTACAAATCGGATTATAAATGAATAATTACAATTATGAAGTGATAAGTGTTTTGGGGGTCTTCATTCTTCATCCTCCATTCTTCACTCCTTGTTCTTCATTCCTTCATCTTGATTTGCTCCACTTCTTTTCTTTCCTTTAGTTTGACTTGGGATGTAGTTTGCTCTAAGGACTCTCATGGTACTTAAGGCGTTATCTTATAACAAATTTTCACCTTAGTCCCCATAACACTTATCCTAATCCTAAAGAAAAAAATTACATTAAAAGGAAGGAAAGTAAATCTAGCTACACTTGCAAAACAAAATGTTTAGCTAAACACACCATACAACCCAAATAGTTATAGGAATAAATTGGACTTAATACCCCACACATGGGTGACCGAGCCCACCTATCCTAATTTAGACTATGCTTAGGGGTATAAGCAACCTGCACAGTAAAAGCATTTTATATTTTATTACTGTGCCCCTTAAGCGCAATCCCCTGCATAAGACATGATTAGACTAAGATCGCCCTATCATCCAGTCTATGCACATACACCAGAACATACAGTCTAAAATATTACATCACAAAATAAAATCATATATCAAACCATGCACCGCCGTAACATAGAGCTAGAAGTGGTGACTTAGCCTAATGTGTGCGCCATTTAAGGTATGTGTGGCACGTTTTAGCTAGGCTTTAGAGTTGAAATTTTCTAAGTTTGAAAGATTCAACTTAAATGGTGGTTTCATTTTAAGTGATTTAGTTAATTTGTAAATTTTAGTTGGTATTTTGATTTGGTTTAAATGAACCTACACTTACTGATAAAATATTAGAAAGAGAAGAAAGAGAGTAAGAGCTCTCTTTCATCCCTACCTGAAGTGATTTCGATGGTAGATTGATTAATGAATTTCCTTTAGTGAATGGTTTAATATGTGTTTTGATTAACCCTAAGTTTAGATTCACTCTAAATAGCCTTATTAAATAAGAAAGGCATCTTAGGATTAGTTAGGGTGGATTACTATCACATGACATACGCCCAATAATTTTTTTCCATCATGTCATGTATATAAATAATCCTAAGCATAGCTATACATGTAATGTAAATCTTTGCATACTTTGATGATGAATGCAAAGAGATGTGATTTAAAATTTTGAATATTCCATTTGTTAGTTGGATCATTAATGCATATCTTTATTATGTAGAAAAGAGGGATTTTTCATCCATGAGCTAAATGCACATATATATGTATAAAAGTTATAAGTGAGTACGACACCATTATTTTCTTCACTAGCGGCATAAGGTACAAGTCCTACTTATGGCTACTTAAAGCCTCGCAGCCCCAGGATGTCCAAACTGATATACCACTTTTCTCAGATACATGTAGATGTACAAAGAGAACCAAATGGATAAGGAATCATGCAAAAGATTATGTTTAATTTGGTTGTATAATTTACATGTGTAATATGAAGGTCCCTCCTAAGTCTTAATATAGAGATGCATAGGAATAGATTTAGGCAAGTGTTGTGTTCTTTTCAAATGAACTATACACTTGCAAATCCTATGTGAATCTATGTTAAGAGAAGGAAAGAGAACTTCATAATACACATCTTATGCTATCATCACATGCAAGCTTATGAAGATTCATAACTAGCATCACTTCATTCATAATATTTGATTTAAAATAATTTTTGGTTTAATAGTGATAATAGCCACTCATTTTCTTAATTTCAACCAACACATGCAATTTGACATAAAAGGAAATATTTTATTTAATTAATTTTTCAAAGAAATAAATGCATGATTTCATATGGCAAACAATATTTAGCATGCTTGGAAAGAAATGAAGGTATGTAAGCATATGACTTCATTCACCCTAATTAATTATTTAGGGCAATCTTATAAAATAAGATCATTTAAAATGAATCAACAATCTTTAAGGAGATTTTATCTTTGGATTTGATTTTACTTAAGAAATGTGAGAAAGGTTTGCTAGTCCTAACCCATTCCCCCATGCATGAATTGGTTTGGTTTAATTTAGAAAAATTAGGTTGATTTTATATTTTGATTAGGTTAAGGTATGAATTAAATCCATTAATTATCTCTTACCTATACCACTTTAAGATAATTATCTAGGTAATTATGAGCCAACATATGATATTCAATCACATAGAAATTAAATCAACAATGCACCTAAGAAATGAAGGGGCCAAATGAAATTGACTCAAAATTATTGGTTAATTAAGCTAAAGGGTTTAATTAAGTATTTTTATAACCCTCCTACACATGTAGTTTGATTATAATCTTCTTTTGGAATTTTCTTAGGTTATTGAACACCTAAGAATCTATCCAAGAATTGAATGATTAAGTTCTTGAATTATTTTGTTTTGAGTTTGATTAATTAAACCATTAAGTAATTACAAATTGATTAAGTGTTACCCAAATGAAATAAACTTAGGGAAGAGATTGGAGAAGAGGTCCTAATCTCATTCCGTATGTCCATTCATTGTTTCATAATAATTAGCAAGCTTAATTAATGAATTTACCACTATTTAACATGCTAATTAATCATTTAATTAATTAAGAGAGTGATTAAGAATGAAGTGAACAATTCCCCTAATTAATCAAGCAATAAATTCCAAGAAAATCAAGAGAGGCAAAATTCATCCCACTAATCAATCTCAAAAAGTTTGGAATTAATTGCTAGAGTAATTAGGGAGTAATTAGCTTAATTATGTTTTCAATAAAACTCAAATTGAGTCAAAATCACCGTTCAAAATTAATTATTTTTAATTTTATATTATTCTCCTCTGAATTATCTTTAAAATGAGTATTTATTTGTGTTTTTTTAGATTTTTCTATAATTAGTTATGAATTTTGGAAGTTTCACTAATAAAAATAGATTAATTAAGCCTAATTAAACCCCTAATCTCATTGGGCCATGTGGCGGCTGACGCGGAGAGCTTTCCATGTGGCAGGATGGGATTGATTATTTAAGTTATCACATCTGTCGGCTGAGTTAGCTAGCGGCAGATGCATTTTCTCTGTGGGTCATCCGATCTAAGATCGGTAGACCAAGATCAATCCTGTAGTTTAGGAAGGAATCAGAAGGATCTTACATGTAATTTGATCATAACCATCCATTCTAATCACGCAGAACGGGAGGTGTGTGATCTTTCTCCTTCACGAGCAATGAGAGATGAACGTCATTCATCTTTCCTCGCTCAATTTGAGCTCACCCGAGCTCAGATTGGGATCAAAATGATCCTACACCTTCCAAAGGAAGGGGAATGCACATCCAACGGTCAAGTTTGCATGGGATGATAATTCTCTTCGAAAAGGACCAACTGAATTTTTTTATAGCTATGATTTCAGGCAATTACCTCACCGAAGGCTACCACCGATGCTTCCAACGGAGGAGGTAGCTTCGTTTGGTAGAGACAAAGCCCTATTAAAGAAATCTGGTCATGATTCGAAGTGGTTTGCTCGGATGAACAAGCTCCCCTTTAATGATGATCGGCCTTGATCGAAGTGGTACTTCCCGTTGCTTGGAGACTTGGGAAATGATTCGATTGAGCTCAACGAGGTCCAAGGATGGTGTCTGCAAGGTTAATTGCAATTTGGTTGAGGATTGAGTGGATTGGATTTTGAGTTCACCTCCCATATTTTAGCTTTGGGTAAAATTGAGAAATGGGAACCGAGGTAGCTCGGGAATGGCTTGGAAAAGCTTGAGAGGCTTCGATTCAATCTCTCGAGCTCTAAGGATCCTTCTCCTTGGATCGGATGGTGAGAGGCTAATTTACCATTTTGGCTCAATGGGTTGGATTGGCTAATAGGTTTGAGTTTCAAAACACCCCACATGGGTCATTTTGGGTAGAGGAGTGAGGGAGAGTGGTTGCCCATGTGAGTGGTGAGTGGATTTGGTGATCCAAGTATTCAAATATGATTGGAGAGGTCAGTTTGTCCTTGCCTTGGGTCATGGTCGACCCAAGCTCATTCGGTCACGTTCACCACCCTCTTTGGTGCCCATGTGCACCAATAGAAGGATGTCAAGTGGCTTTGAGAAAGAAATGGCCAAATTCCAAGTGAATTTGGTCATGGAATACCCTTTGACCTAAGGGTGAAGTGATCATTTTGTCATGAGTTTGATTTGGGAAAATTTGAAATGATTCAAAAATGGGTTGGGCCAAATTTCAAGTGATTTGGAGTTCATTTGATTTGATTTAGCTCAATTTGACCTATTTAGGTCAAGTTGGGTCAATTTGAGTTAGGTTGACCAATTGGTCAAATTAGGTCAACCATGGGTTAAGTCAAGTTCAAATGATCATTTGGAGCCTATGGCTATCATTAGTTTGGTTCAATTTGGTTTAGGTTGGTTTTGGTTCATTTAGGTTCATTTGGGTCAAATGGGTCAAGTTGACCAATTTGACCCATTTGACCAATTGAGTTAGGTCATGGGGTGGTTTAGGCTTGGTTAATCATTTGAGACGTATTGCAAGTTTTAGTTTCAATCAATTTTGATTTGGTTTGATTTCTTATTCATTTGACCTTTTAGGTCAAGTTGGGTTCATGGTCAATTGGGCTAGGTTTTGTCTAATTGGTCAATTAGAGCTTTGGTCAAGTTCAACAATCAATTTGGAAGTAATTGGACTCATTAGTTGCAATCAATTTGGCTTGGATCAAGATTTGACTCATTTTGGCTTTTAGGTCAATTTGAGTCAACTTGGGCTAGGAGGGCCAATTGGGTTTAGTCTAGCTCAAGTGAGGGCTTGGTCATGTTTAATAATTAAATATGGGGTGGTTTGGATCAATGGTTTTAATCAATTTGGTTAATAGTGAATTTTGGCTTTTTTAGGTTCCTATTGGGCTAAGTGTTGACTTAGTCAAAGGTTAGGATTGACTTGGTCTGACCCAATTTGAGTGATTGATCATTCTAGGATGATTGTTGATCACAATGTGAGACTTAGATAGGCTTAGTTCAATCCAATTTGGGTTGGATTAGAATTTGGCTCAAAAAGGTCCTTTAGGTAACTTTGGGTCAAGTGAGCCTAAATGGGTCAGTTGGCTTGATCAAGGCTTGATTCAAGTTTGGTTGAACTCACATATAGAGTTATGATAGAAATATAAATCCAATTGCAAGTCGTTTGAAGTCAAATGGGTTTTGATTCATTTGATAATTTTAAGTCAAAAGGATGAACATGGGGTTGATTTAGGGTAGATTGATTTTGATTTGGTGATTGTAGTTTATGTTTATATTTGGAACAATGATTAAAGGAATGATTGAATCATGAAGAAATCCATGAGTTTTGAGTTGATTTGTATATCATTTAGCCAAGTTCAAGAATTTGGCTAAAAAGGCTAAAATTGAAGATTTGATTTGATTTGGGTTTGGTTTTGGCCATTTGAATTTATATTTCATTTATATTTGTGAATATAAATGAAGAAATAAATGGGTTATGAGAAAAATCATTTGAGTTTGGAGTGATTTGGATTTGGTTTGGGCTAAGTCCATAAGATGAAATTAAAGGGCTTAGGAAATATTTTGGGATTTGAATTTAATCATGGGTTTCAATCATTTGATTTGGAATTGATTCACAATTTGGATTTGAATTTGGATTTGAATTTGAGGTTTTGTTTGAGAGAAGGAAGCAAGGATTTGGTTCAAGCTATAGGGTAGGCAAGTCCTCCTAAACCCCTAAAGCATAACTTATTTCTATGACTAACTCTTCTATGTCTCTAGGATTAAGTGTTCACCTAATCACTAGGAGTGTCTCAAGACTAAGGATCTCTTAGTGTCTAGAGGAGTCCTATGTCTAAGATGAAGGAGTTGAAAGCTCACTCCAAATGTGAGGTCAATAGTGTGCTACTAAGAAATTCGCTAGTGCATGTCCTTTCATAGCACGGAGGGGTACGAATGTGATGTTAAACTATGAAAAAATCATGGACCATCGCACCAACCATCCAGATAACGTTAGTTATGTTAGGAGATATTACAGTGGATTGATTTTAGAGATCCAAGTCACCTTATGAGAAAGCATGTAGTGTCGTAGGTTTTGGGATGCAAAGATTAAAGCTAGGCAGTGCTTTTCAATAGGTTGTAGTTTGCCTCAGCAGGAATTAGATGATGACTAAGGAAGTATAGAGCATTTTCTTTCCCCTCATTGTTGTTGAGACAAAGCAAGAGTCATGCATGTAGAGGTGATAGCACAGGATAGGGGATAGATGGCGTTGTCATCAGGTAGTGTTTGATGTTTTCAAAAGCATGCTAACACTTATCATCCCACTTGAACTTGGCATCCTTTTTGATAAGTGTTGAGAATGGTTGGCATCTTCATGATAAGTTGGATATGAAGCATCTTTGATATGTCAACCGTCCTTGAAATGATCTAAGTTGAGTTAAACTTTCAGGGGGCGGCATTTCTAAGATAGCCTTGATCTTCTCTGGGTCGATCTTTATTCCCCGTTGTCGGACAACAAACCTAAGGAATTTCTTTGAAGCTACTCTGAATGCACACTTCAGAGGATTCATTTTGAGGTTTAATTATCTTAACCGTTTAAAAATTGCTCTCAAGTAGAAGAGATGGTCTTATTTTTCTTTACTTTTGACTACTAGATGATCAACATAGCATTCAATTTGAGGATAAATGAGTTCGTTAAAAATATGAGTCATGGCTCGATGGTATGTAGCACCAGCATTTTTAAAGCCAAAAGGCATGACCTTATTATAATAGATTTCAACCTGGGTTCGAAAAGAAGTGTTTCTTTCATCCTCAGGGGCCATCTTGATTTGGTTGTAGCCAGATGACCCATCCATAAAGGAGAATACTGCATGAGATGAGGCAATGTTCACCATCAATTCTGATATAGGAAGTGGAAATTTATATTTAGGATATGTCTTGTTCAGATCCCTAAAATTAACATATATGTGAATTTGGCCATTCTTTTTCTTAATTGGGATGACACTAGCTAACTAGGAGGGATATTTTTCTTCCCTAATAAACCCGGCATTGATCAGTTTCTTGATTTCAAAAGTGACATGTTGTTTAATTTCTAATCCCATGCATCTAGGAGCTTGCTTGATATGGTTAGCATTAGGTTCTATTGCTAGTTTGTGGACTGCTACATCAGGATATAAGCCAGGAATTTTTTTCATAACTCCATGTGAAGCAGTCCTTAAACTCAACTAATAGCCTAACTAATCCATTTATTTCTTTTTCATTCAACAAAGAACTAATGTAAGTCGGGTGTGGATCTTCTTTCAATCCCAAGTTCTACAAGTTAAGAGACAGATATTAGATACCGCCCACAATTTGTTCCTTCATATGAACACATGGGTAGGATAACTTGACCTCCACCAGGTAGAGGGAGAGGTAAGTCCAAAGGCAATTCTAGAGGTGGAAGAACTCCTTGTTGGTGGCCAGCCGGTAGAAGCTATGTTCCATCACAGAGTACCCTGCTCCACATAGACTTAGGTCCAATTGGAGGATGAGGCTCATGGTGTCCAACACCTCTCAGTCCCTTTGGAGGTGATGTTTGAGCCATGGTGACAACCTCTCAGAATGTATCCAAATCATCATTATGTAGAGCATTAAGCAGGTTGAAAACTTTAGCTCTAACCTAACTTTCTTCCAGACTATTGAAGGTTTGGTAGTTAAGGAGGCCCCTAAGTCATCAACAGATGTCAGACCAAAGAGGTTTTTGTTGGGAACATCCACCTCAAGACAGGAAACTGATGTAGAACATGAGGATGATTCATATAAAGATTTAATACAACTACCTTTTGATTAGTATTCACCTTATGTTATTAACTTAGCAAAGAAGGGATTAATCCCACATACTTAGTCTAAACATAGGTCAGACTACTTTGAAAAACTATGGGACAACCGAAGCAGACACTCTCAATCAAGATCAAGACTAGGATTCAACACAGTGGTCCCATCAATGGTTGATCTAATTTCTTCTTCAAACTCTGGTGGTGTATCTTTGACTTCAGGCTCATTTGGGTCATCTAAAGTTTCTAAACATGCCTCCTCATAAGAGTTAGCATGATTTGAGAAGAACCTATCAGACCCAAAATAAGTGGTGATGAAAGATGTATCTAAATCAATTATGTAGAACTTGGCATCTGTCTTTCAGTCATCTATCTCTAATGGCAACACTATGAAGCTTAAAGCCCTCTCACCTTGCTCATTGAATCCTCTTAACATCATCTGATGTCCTCGGAGTTCAGAGATGTTGATCCTCAAGTAGATAAGGGTTTTTAGACTCATAATGTTCACCGATGCACCTGGATTAACTAATACCCTGGAGAGTCTGAATCTGCCCATGTCGACTGTGATGTAGAGGGGAGGGTTGTGCTCCGTTGTAACTCCATGGGCTTCTCTTCAAAAACAAGCCTCCTCTTCAATAGTGGTCAGTTGAGCTAAGCATATTTCTAGATCAAGAAGGGCTTTGATCAATGGCTCCCTCATATATTTTGATAAGATAAGGGCATCATATAAGCTTAGTTTAGCTGGCAACATTCTTAAGTAAGCGAGGACATTGTAGTCAACCATGGGTTGGTACTTCACAAGAATATCCATAGGTAGAGCATCTTGTGGAGGAGCTTCTTGATCGCTAGAACCAATAACTTGTTTACCCTTATCCTGACGTGATACCCTAGGAGGTAGAACTTTGCCACTATGAAGGTTGACTTCAGTGACTTCATGAGATGGTTTAATGGAAATTTCTACCTACTCATCAGGTTCACCTATAGCTTCTCCTATAGGATCATCAGAGTCAGATGACTCCAAATCTATCTTAATAGGTGAACTTGAATGATTTAGGACTGGATAATCTATTTAAAATCAGAATGGAGTGGATCAGAATTGTTATAATTATTAGTACTTGGAGAGCTTTCTATTGGAATAAAATCATCAAGATCATCAAAAGTAAAGAGAATGTAAGCATAATCATTCTTCTTCTTCATTGATTTCTTAGATTCGGATGAAGGTACAAAGTAGAAATCAAGTAAAGTGAGCAGAGTGAGGGATTTGGAGCCCCCCTCCGCTGATACAATATGACTGCTAGAAGAAGAACCGACTGAAGGAAATGTAGCTACAACTATGGTAAGAGTGCTAAACTCAGTCGGTGGTTATGCTAATGTGCTATCCCGAGCAAGTGGAAGCTATTATTGCTACTACTGGGCTTCTACCTCCGTCAAGTTGTCCTTAGCAACTTGCAAATCTTTCTTAGAGTTGAAGGTTCAAGCTACGTCAGGCACCTGCAATGGTAACTTTCTAATCTTAGAAATGATTTTCCTAGAGATTCGAGATAGGGAGATATCCCAACCTTCCTCTATTTTAAGAAGATCATGTGTATCCCAAAAGATTACCATAATAGAACTAGAGGGTTGTTCTAGTAGGTATTCCTTAGGGATGACAATGGCACCTGACTTGTAGCTATGCGCAAGCCAGTCCATAAAGGTAAAGCAATCTTCCAAGACATGTCCTAACATGCGGTGGTAGGATAAAAGTTTGGATTATGACTTTTGCCCACATCCTCCGGCCTCCTGGGCTCTGGTAACTAAAAATTAAGCTTCTTTAAGAGGTTCTTAAAGATCTTTTTGACTAACTCCCTCTTGAATGAATAAGATTTATTCAATTTATAGGCAAGAATAGGTAAGTGATATTTACCTGGTGGTGGATAGGAATACTGTTGTTGATGCTATGGATGGGGATACCGCGGTGGTGGAGAGGCGCTGGAGTGTGTCCGTCGGCGGCCGAGGTGGTGGTTATTGGTGTTTTCTTTGGAATAGAGAAAATAAAATGACACCACATAGAGTTTAGGAATATTTTATGTATATGACCAAATATGGCATTAAGTAATAAACATATTATCTCGAAAGATAAACATGCTCTCCTGTAATGGATTCGATCATTTCAATATAAGACTCCTAAGGCTAATGGGTCTTTCATATACCATAATATTTTCCTCTGAACTACATGGAAAAGTAGAACAAGATTTAATTTATCCTGGGATCATGGTTCCCTATAAAAGAAAGCCTCTATAATTAATTACATCTTAAAAAGGATCTCTTCTTAAGAGTACTCTCGATTAAAGAAATAAGTGGTTATTTCCAAAGACCGCTAAGGTAGCTTTCAAAGGATTGATTTATTTGTAAAATTCAACTGGGAGAGGTCCAAATTGGAGAGAGTAATTTTCAAGAGTCAATTGGAAAAAAGTAGGAAATGTCTATTAATATTAGGATACCCAGTAGACATTTCAACTATCCTATGATTGGGCTTCAAATTTGGGATTTAATTTTAGATTTTGAGTTGTCATTTTCTTAGAAATCTAGGGCTTAGATTCTAGCAGTACATTACTACAGAAATGCTTAGGGTTGAAGACTTATTCCTAAAAAAATGCTTTAGAACCTAGTCTACAGGCACTTCTGACACATGTTAGATGCTCGACTTAATTCTATCCTTGAGAATCATTGGCCATTCTCCTCACTTGAGTGAACTAACATATCCTTGACTCTTCTGGACTTACAACCTTCCTAGAGAAGGCTGCCAGCTAACACCACCTAAGCGCATTTTAAAACCATGAGGCTAAGCCATATGAATGCAAGATGGTTGGGCTGTTACAGTTTTAGGAAAGAAATCTATGAACCTAGACTTACTCTCTAATCTCGAAGATCATATAGGGTATGAAGATGCACCTAATTAACGCATAATTTTTAGATTTTTATAATTTTTAACTCAGGATTCATTTTAGGTCATAGGAATGCAATTTATGTGTAATGCATGCAATTAGAAAAAGATTATGGGCCAAATCATAATAGAAGAAGGTGTACTTCCATCATAGGCTCTCAAAGGTCAAGCCCAGGTTCTCTAGCAAGGATGAAAGTCTGTCATTAATCAAGAGTGGAATAATATGATTTATGAATGATGTTAAAAAATCCACCTAAGGGGTTGCTACATATTTTATCTTGCTTTAATGCCTAGGCTTTTATATGAAGATTATAAGTTCTATTTATTTTTATGTTTCAATTGATTTAGTTGGTTAGAAAATTTAGTTTATTCTATGAGCCTACGTCCAAGCATTCATCACAGCACAAACACAACACAGAAAGAAACCTAGAAAAAGCATGTTATTTCTATTGCGCGCCCAAAATAAATCAATCCAAATTAAATTATACAAGAAAAATGCCAATGCAACCAGGTATTGTTGTACACCCTGGAAGAAAAAAAAATGGGCAGCCGAGTTCTGCCGTTATACAACCCAGCCTAAAACAACAAGTTTAGATCTATGGGTCTTCTTTCCAGGAAAGTCTCCTTCTTCAAGGACATCCATTGGGCTCCACAGGGGACAACCACACCATCTCCTGGTTGGGTCAGCTCCTGCTAATCCTAGACCCCATAGATCCTAACCTAATTTTAAGCTCAAATTTACATTTAAAATTCAAAAGAAATCCTAAGCCTACAAAATAGATGTTAGGAAATAAAGTGCACAAAGTTTATATTTCACAAACATATGAGCTTAGCATTAGTTGCAAGCCCTATCCTATGGACTATGTTAAGGATTTTTTGCTTTTAGCAAGAAAATAATAATTTTATGATTTATTTATTATAGAAATCCCTTTAACACAGTCCCCTGTAGAAAATAGTGTTAAATCTAGAAATAATGCTCTAACATCCAGTCTAACAAACAAATAAGCCTAGGCATCTAGTCTAAAGCAATACACCACAGAAACATGTGAAGCACATCACAACATATCATAGGTGATTAAAACAAAATTACATAATGATCTAACCTAGATCTAGAACCTGTGACCTAAGTAATCTAGTGTGTGTAAAAGTTTGGCTTGTTTGGTAAGGCTTTGCTAGGCTCCTTTAATTTCAAGTTTAAGTTTGAAGTTTGAATTTGTTTATTTTTACCATTGATTGGTTTCAATTCAAATTATTTAGTGATTTAATTCCCATTTTTATTCCATTTTTTGTTTAAGTAATATTTAAGATTTCAAGAATGGGAAATAGAATGAATTCCATTTTTAGATGAAACTCACTTTATTCCCCATCCTAAATCCTAATAAAGTTTCTAAAAGTCTAACTAAGATCCTTAAGCATCTTAGTTAATCTTTTAGATGTTGTTTATGTTTGGATTTATGTTATTTCATTTATTTGGATTATTTTGTTTGATTTAGTTTATTTGATTTGTTTCATTTTAAATTAAGCTATGTGGGTTTCATTTGATTTGGCTTATGCTAATTTTAAAGAGTATAAATTTAAGTTTGATTTCATTTATTTTAATTTAAATTATTAAATCATGGATTTATAAGCTTAAGGTTTAAATTCATTAATATAAATTAATACTTTAGGTTTGTTCATGGATTAGGCTTAACCTAAAGTACTTGGGTTAATTATTTGGTCTAATTTAATTGAATTTAGATTTTAGATTCATTATTTAAATTCATTAGTGATGAGTGATTTCATTAAATTTTATTAATTCAAAGTTTAAGGCTTAAGTTAATTAATAGTTTTATTAACCTAAGGTTTTACTTAATTAACCTAAGATTGAATTTGAT
Organism: Cymbidium sinense; assembly: GCA_021442155.1. Lineage (NCBI taxonomy): Eukaryota > Viridiplantae > Streptophyta > Magnoliopsida > Asparagales > Orchidaceae > Cymbidium > Cymbidium sinense. The sequence goes on from CM038228.1 coordinate 86,370,209, forward strand.
CACTTTAATTGACTTAAGATATTTAAATAAGTTTCTAAATAGTTTTATAATGTTTGATTGAGATTGGTTTGAATTATCATTTTATTTAATAGGTTAATTAATTTTCTTAACCCAATATTTGATTAACATTGACCTAAGGATTTAGAAATTTAAGAATTCCTAATCCAAAGATCAATTGGACTTGAAATATTTCTAGCAAGTAGGGTTACATGCCAATTTTATATCCCTAAATTTTCAGCTTGATTAGAATGTAATTAGGGTGTAATTAATATTTTAATTATTTTATTAATACTTAAATTAAGCCTAATTTATTAAAATTTGTTAAGGGATTTTATTTTTCACTTATTGTTCACTGAAATACCTTTCTAATGAAGGTTTATTCATGATTTTTGGTTAATTGGTTGATTTACTATGATTTAATTAAGTTCAAGTTATTTAATTGAATTATTAAATTCATTTAATTACTTAATTAAGTTAATTAATGATATATGTGGTTCATATAGGTTTAATTAGTTTTAATTAGTGTTTTGATGTTCATTAATGTTATTATGTTGATTTAAGGTTGTTTGATAAAGTTTTCTAATTATTTCATTAAGGGTTAATTAATTTAATTAATTTAAAGGTTAAGCATATGAAATTTCAATTTCTCTTGATTTCATGGACTTCAATCCCTAAAAATTCACCTAAAGTGTATTTTATGCTTAATTTTATTTTTCCAAAGTTTCAAATTAATTAGATTATTAATTTGAGAGTAACTAGGGTTTAATATTTTTCAATTAAACCCAAATTAAGGAAAAATTACCCAATAAAAATTGAGGATTTTAGTTTCTATGGATTCCTCTCATGAAGATGAATCCATAGAGCTTTTTTTTGTAATCTTCTGATTTATATTTGATCTTCTATAATTTTTAGAAGTTTTTTGCATTTTTAAATTAATTGAATCCATTAAATAACGAATTTTAATGGTTTTAGGGGGCGGTCCCATGCGGGATCTGCGTGCTAAGTGGTACGCACTTGCGTGGCATGTCCCACCGTGTGGTGCACATGGGTTGGTCTGCATGAAGCCACGTGGCATCCGCGTCACCGTAGTTCAAAATGCGGGATCTCCTATGGACCGTCTTATTAAAGATAGGATGGTCTAGGTTATTTCTGCGGTTACTTAAGGGATTTTAATTAGTGGTGCAGCTAGATTTGGATCATTCATTTCTTTTAAAAGAAACAAACTGTCCTAATTTTATCTCCCCCAACCTCTGCGGGAGCCAAGGACCATCCATAGTATTTTGCTAATTGTGATCGATCCATAGCATAAATCAAGTGATTTCAATTGCTACGTGAACATGGATGAATACCTTATGTTTCTATACATTTGATCTTATTGAAGAACGTGTTTCCTATTAAACTAACCACAACTAAATTCTGATGTTCATTAATGTTCATTATGTTGATTTAAGGTTGTTTGATTAAAGTTTTCTAATTATTTCATTAAGGGTTAATTAATTTAATTAATTTAAAGGTTAAGCATATGAAATTTTAATTTCCCATGATTTCAAGAAATTAAAGCCCTAAAAATTCACCTAATGTGTATTTTATGCTTAATTTCATTTTCCCAAAATTTCAAATTAATTGGATTATTAATTTGAGAGTAACTAGGGTTTAATATTTTTCAATTAAACCCAAATTGAGGGAAAATTACCCAATAAAAATTGAGGATTTTAATTTCTATGGATTCCTCTCATGAAGATGAATCCATAGAGCTTTTATTTGTAATCTTCTTATTTATATTTGATTTTCTATAATGTTTAGAAGTTTTCTACATTTTTAAAATTAATTGAATCCATTAAATAATGAATTTTAACTGTTTTAGGTGGCCGTCCCATAAAGGATCTGTCTTGGTACGCGCTTGCATGTCCATGTGGTGCGTGGTTGATCGCATGAAGCCGCGTGGCATCCGTGTCATCATAGTTCAAAATGGATCTCTGGGTTGCCTTATTAAAGATAGACAGTAGTTACTTCTATTCCTTGAGGGATTTTAATCGGTGCCTAGATGATCATTCATTTCTTTTAAAACATATCCGATTTGCTCCCCAACCTCTGCGAGGACCGTCCATAGTATTTTGCTAATTGTGATCGATCCATAGCACAAATCAAGTGATTTCAATTGCTACGTGATCATGGATGAATATCTTATGTTTCTATATGTTTGATCTTATTGAAGATCGTGTTTCCTATTAAACTGACCACAACTGAATTATTTAAGGAGAAGCTCAAGGCCAACAATGGCATACCTCAATTCGTTGGACGATTGGCCTTGAAATTGATCCTAGAGCTTCAAATGCTTAAACTGAACTTGCTTGCCAAAGGAAACGAGTTAATTCCTTACGGATTGCTCTCTAAACCAACCCTTGAGTGGTCTTTTTTAGCTTTGATGGTTTGTAATGGTAAGGACTCTTGGGGGGAGGGGGAACTTTCGTTTAGCTTCAATTTTGATGTGTGAAGGTGTGTGTGTGTTCAATTATCCTTAGGGAAGTCTCTCTCTTTTTTTTCCTATATGGCGAGAGCCTTTAAGCTCCTCCTTGGCTATTCCTTGGTCGATTTTGGTGATGGAGGACCTTGGAAGCTAGCTAATGCTCTCCTTTTCAATCCCACAGTTGTCCAAAGTGAAGAGGTGGGAAGAAGTAAGAAGGAATTTGACTTCTTTAATTCCTTTGCTTGCATTAGTTTTCCTCATTTGGATTTATACAATAATGTAATGATGCAAGAAAAGCTTGATTAGGGATGTAAACCTTCATTAGAATGGTTTAAGGAAGTGTCACTCCCATTCCATGTGATTTGGTTGGAAGTGGTTTGATATTTCCTTATTTCTTTTATCTTGCTTAACTTACTTAACCCAAATTAGGTTAAGTGAAATAAACATAATTTCTTATGGGTCAAATGATCCATTTGACCCAACTACACCCAATAGGGAGTTGGGTTATGTCCCATCACCATCCCCATATGGTTTAGGACAATTAATTTAGATTTATTTTGATTTTTCTTGGATTTGATTTCAATGTAGCTTATTTAGGTTATTTTAATTTAAGAAATTTAATTTACCTAATCTAGGCCTCCATGGACTCAAATTTTTTTGTCATTGTGATATCACATATTCATTTGATAATCTAAAATATTTTTGGTGATTTAATTTAGTCAAATTTTAGTGGGTTGACTTTTTGACCAAGTGGACCAACTTAAGTCAATTCTAGGTTGACTAAAGTTGACTTTAGGTTTGACTTTGAATTTTCATCTTATTTTCATTGTTTTACTTGATTTAATTTATGTTGGATATTTGACCTGATTTTACATTAAACCAAGTAAATTGGATTTAGCTCAATGCATTTCCTAAGTCACTAAGCATAGTGACTTGAATAGTGAATTAGGAAATCCTTATTTGAACTTGAGATCTTCTCATTGCTAAATTGACATTTTTCAAAAATGAGATCAACAAATGGACCCCCAATATGTGTAGTCAATTAGTCAGAATACACTACATATATTGGTGTTGACCAGATTGATCAACATATAAGTATAAACTTGAGGTTCCAATTCATGATTTTGATTTTTTGACTTAGAATATGCTTTTGATTTTGATTGTGAAAGATATGTACATGTATTCCTATCTTTGCTTTGGAGTGTGATTCATGCCTAGAAACTAAACTTTCATTAAGTTCTAGGATGAAGAGGAATGCTGTTATGAGTAGTCCCAAAGAATGTTCTAACCCTAATGCAATCTCTATGCTCAAGGAAGATGCGTTTAGGGGACTTACTTTTACTTGAGAATAGTGGTGATCCATGTGTTTAGCTAATAATATGGGACCGTTAAGGGCATGATCCATCCTAGTTAGCTAAAGAGAGGAGAGGGGTCTTTAAAGACATGATCCAATCCTCAAAAGTTATGTCAGGTAGAAGAGGCTTGAAATGCTTGATCATAATCCGCAGCACTTTAACTACTAAACAGGGGTCACATGGACTTAATCCTGTTTAAGTAGTCCAAAGAAATGGGGCCTTTAATGGCTTGATTATATTTCTTAATTCCTCTGGGTAGGGTCTACCCTTTGGAACATATGAGCCACCTCGGGCTTACGCCAACGCATCCCTTACCTGTTGCTCCACCATGTGTTTAATGTATTTCTTATGCATGGAGGTACTATCCACCACCTTCCTATGCAAGCTACCACTGCCTCCCTATGTAGGAATGCATCTAGGATGATCTAAAGTGTGCCAACTCACTTGACTACCTCTTGAAGGCTGCAATGAGTGCAATCTGACACCCGCCATCAACTCTTCAATATTCTTCTCCATTTGGTCAATATGATCATCCCTCAGCCTAAGATGGTGGAGGAGGTGCTGAGTTGAATGGAAGGCATCATCCTCTTCAACTACAATACCTTCGTGAATGTGTTGATCTCTCTAAAGGGAACTCCTAGTATCGACCATGTGAACTTCTATTGAATCCTCAAGAAGATCATCCTCATCTAGATCAAAGTTGACCTTCCCCTCCTCACAATCTGGCCAGTCACTTCTTAGAAGTTCTCTCTTCTTTATGAAGTACTATGCTAAAATATCATCTAAGTAGCAATCTAACTGTGTCGATACAAATATGCTCTGCTGACCTGTAGAGGGGTTGTGCTCAATAACAAAAATGCACCAACACCGTCTAGAGTCGGAAGAGATATATGTGCTCATGGGTGGAGTAGTGTCCCTAGGAGATCCACTAGGGAAATAATTAGTGGTGGTGGTGGTGGTGACCACGCGTTGCTGGTCACTCCTTCACCAAGACTGAAGTAGGAGGTCAAGTAGGTGAACTCATCCTCACCTCAATCGGTGGAGTAGATGAAGTGGGATCCTTTGGTTGTAGCCGGATCACCAAGGGGGCTTTCTTCTCCCCAGATGTTGTCTTCTATGCCTTTGTAGGAATCATGGATGGCGGGACCTGAACTGGTGATGGTGGCTAAGGTGGATCGATATGGTGGAGACAACACCGGATGTACCCTCATCGAGGCTTTCCCCCTATGACTGGTGGTACCCATCAACACTATGCTATCACTCCTATCGGCCCTGGTGGCCTTACAAAAGCGGAGGCCGCCAACTACCTAGCAAACCTCCATCATTCTCTGCTCTTTGTGATCGCCTCATGCTCTATCCTTGTGAATGTGCACTCAAGGATGATCAACCTCAAGTCAAATAATGTGAGCATCCGTATGGAGACCTACCCATCATCCGGCATAGACTACCTCCTATCCCTAGCAAAATCCTCATGGTATGTAGGAGCTGAAGGTAATGCAGCTATTCTATAGTATTCTTCCTCTCAGTCTGATGCCGAAAAGGGGTGGAACTGATTGCTAGTCAGAAATGGAGAAATCTCATGGGGAGAACCCTCCTCTGTAATGTGGGATGCAGCATCTATCTCTTAGGCAGCACGCTCGTGGTGCCTCTTGATCTTGAAACTCTTGTTCTATCGGTGTGTACGGGGCTGTGTATGACTGAGTAAGGCGGTGTGAGAGCTAAATCCTACCTTGAAGGTAGGGACTATCTCTAAAGTCAGGATAGCCTTCCCCATAGAAGGGACCATCGAGGAGGTGCTAGCATGCACCCGAGCTGTTGTGGGAGCAACTAATTGAGGGGGAACTTTTCAAGGAAGGATACAGTGTTAGGCGGTCGATGCTGGCTCACACCTCATCTTGGCTAGTGGTGAGGGTCACCTCACAGTAATCGGCACCTCAAATCCTTAGCCAAAGAACACTAGATGGGTGGAGTCAGTCTGAGGGAGGCTAGCCTGATCCAAGGCCAAATCAAATCTGAACAGAAAGGTGAAAACAAACTTCTGAGAGGCCATGTGTCTTGATTGTGAAGAATGCACTGACTGATCTGAGCTATATGTCTACATATGTTGAAATATAACTTGTATCAGATTTCTACCTTGATATTTGTTCCAAGAAAGTAACAGAAGTTTGGAGCTTTGAACCCACACTTAACAATTCAAATATGTTAAGTGGGGTTATTTGGAGAGATTTGGATGTTTTGTAGGAGAGTCTTTTGCCATTTGATTTTAGAACCCATGCTCAACGAATTTAGGTAGGTTTAGAGGGGTTCAAAATTTTGAGGAGAGATTTCTTTCTTTTTTGGAGATTCTTTACATTTTATGCTTCTTGTTTGAAAATATGGATAGTTTGAAAGAACCACTACTTAGCAAATTTGGGTATGCTAAGAAGAGGTTGTGATTGTGTGTTTGAAATATTTTTGCTTGTGAAGATTTGATTGTGTAATACTTTGATTTAAAAAATGGGGCTTCTTACTTAACAAATTTGGTATGTTAAATAAAGGCCACATGAGTTTGATTGGTGCTTGAAGATGAGACTTTAACTTTACAAATTTGGTATGTTAACTGAAATCCAAATGTGATTGTGAGATAGATTTACTCTTCTTTGAATATAGGAGTCCCACTTAACAAATTTGGTATGTTAAGTGAAAGTCTCAAATGTGTTTGAGATATATTTGTTTTCCTTTGAAAATGAGACTCTCACCTAACAAATTTGGTTTGCTAAGTGAAAGCTCAAGTGTGGTTGATATGAAAAATTGGATCCTTATTTAACAAATTTGGCATGTTAAAATAAGGATCAAATTTGTGTTGAAAAGAGACACTCACTCAACAAATTTGGCATGTTAAGTGAAAGTCAAAATGTGTTTGATATGTTTTTGAAAATGGGACTCCCACTTAACAATTTGGTGTGTTAATTGGAAATCAAAGTATGATATGACTTGAGAATGAGATTCTCACTTAACAAATTTGGCATGTTAAGTGGGAATCTAATATGCCATGATTATGTGATTCTTACTTGACAAATTTGATGTGTTAAGTAGAACCAAATATATGCTTTAAAAATGAGACTCTTACTTAGCAATATTGGATATGCTAAGTGAAAGCCTAAATGTATGTTTTTTTTATTTGAAAATGAGACCCTCACTTAATAAATTGAATATGTTAAGCGAAAGTCAAATTTAATGTTTTTTGGAAATGAGGGGCCCCCACTTAACAAATTGAAATTGTTAAGTGAAAGTCAATTTTATCTTTTAAAAATGAGACCCCCACTTTAACAAATTGAAATTGTTAAGTGAAAGTCAAATTTATGTTTCAAAAATAAGACCCCCACTTAATAGATTCAAATTGTTAAGTGAAAGTCAAATTTATGTTTTGAAAATGAGACCCCTACTTAACAAATTGAAATTGTTAAGTGAAAGTCAAATTTATGTTTTGGAAATAGGACCCCCACTTAACAAATTGAATATGTTAGGTGAAGGTCAAATTTTATATTTTGAAAATGAGACTCCCACTTAACAAATTGAAATTGCTAAGTGAAGGTCAAATTTATGTTTCGAAAATAAGACCCCCACTTAACAAGTTGAGTATGTTAGGTGAAAATCAAATTTTATGTTTTGAAAATGAGACCTCCACTTAACAAATTGAATTTGTTAAGTGGAGAACAAATTTATGTTTTGAAAATAAGACCCCCACTTAACAAATTGAGTATGTTAGGTGAAGGTCAAATTTCATGTTTTGAAAATGAGACCCCCACTTAATAAATTGAAATTGTTAAGTGGAGGTCAAATTTATGTTTTGAAAATAAGACCCCCACTTAACAAATTGAGTATGTTAGGTGAAGGTCAAATTTGTATTTGGTTTAAAAAGAGATTCTCACTTAACTAATTTGGATATATTAAGTGGAAATCACACATGGCATGATTTTCTCTTGCAAAGAGGGAAGCTTCAACTTCAACATATGTGAAATTTGTTAGAAGAAGTTTCAATTTATTTGAAAAAAATAGATTCCTCATTTAATAATTTTGGGTATGTTGAATGGGCATGGTTATTTTTCAAGAATGTGCTTTTGAAAAGAACCTCCATGTAGCAATCATAGGGATCGTTAAATGGAGGGGTTTTGATTTTGTAATTTTGTGATTTTGTGAGTTTCTTGAAAGGTGCTTTTGGAATTGTCATTTTGTGAAAGAAATTATTTTCTTTAAATTTTATGATGAACCTTGCCTCACCAAGTTAATGGTGAGGATGTTCTAAATTTTTATTATCTCCCCTTTCATTGATCAATTTTGTTCTCACCTATTGGGGAACCTAATAGGGGTTTCAAGACCTACACGGAGTGGGGTCCTAAAACCTAACGGATGTTGGCTAACTTTGCTTAAGAATGCAATAAGCTATGTGCCAACGAAAGGAAAAATAGTCTCAGGCTCACATGAAATGCAAGTCCACTATCGATGCTTGAAGACAACAATCGTCTACTAGAGATGGAGAGAGGAACCATCCCCAGCGGAGTCGCCAAACAAATATGTGGTATTTAATTTTAATTTATGCATTTTGTGTGTTGTGTATATGTGAGGGGACGCCATGCAGATCTGAGGATATACTTATTAGGGTGGTCAGGTACTACATTAAGGAATAGTGTACTATCTCAAGAGATATAAGTCACTATCCTATAATGGACCTAATCACCTAATAAGTACCCCTAAGGAATGATGGGTCTTCAAATATACCAGAGATTTTTCCCCTACTTAAAATAAAAAACAAAAGCAGGGTTTATTTAAATCGGGATCGTTAAGTTCTCTATGGAGGCAAGCCTCCATAGTTAATTACATCTTAAGAAAAATGAATCCCTAAAGAATACTCTCAATAAAAGTAGGCAATTGTTGTCTCCAAAGAATTCAAAGATAGGACTATCAAAGGATTGGTTGTATTTTAGAAAATCAAATGGGAGAGATCAAAAGGGGAGAGTTATTATCGAAACCAAAGGAGATGAGTAGGGAGTGCTCATGATTCTAGGAAACCTAGTGAGCACTCCAATCTATCTTATGGTTGGGCTTTATGTATTTGAATTTTGAGGAGATTTATTTGTTTGAGTTGAATTTTTATTAGAAATCAAGGACTTATGATTCCAAAATACAAGATTATAGAAATGCCTAAGAAGTGAGGATTTATGCTTGTAGCCCATAAGAGAAACAACAACCTCAGATCCTAAATCTATGGAGCTTTGCCGAGGGCCAAAGCATAACTTAAATCTATGGCGAAAGTGGGTACATGATTTACCTCCATAAGAGAGGGTAAGCCACCCGTGTTGGACATATTACTGCCTGGAGTGGCAGCCAGCTAACTCCTCATATGCTTTAAATCTATGTGGGCATGTTATATGCTTTGCAAGATGGTTAAGTTATTATTTATTTAGAAGAGAAACTGAGTCCTTAAACCCACTCCCGAAGAGACTAGATCAGGAATGTCATGAATAATGACTTAAATCTAATGCAAATTTTGTCAAGTTTTATTTAATTTTTGGACTTTTTATTTTGACACAGGCTATAGGATTTTGTATGCATAAATGCATGAGAAATTGATTATGGGCCAAGTCAAAAGAGAAAGAGGTGTCTTTCTATCAAAGGCTCTTATAGGTTAAGCCATTATTCTCTGGCGTAGATGGAAGCTCTCTCTTAACAAGAGTAGAAGAATATGACATGCATGATATTATACATACAATCATCCAATTAAGGGGGTTGCTAATATTTTTATTATCTTGATTTAATTTCTAGGCTTTTATGTGAGGTTATGAGTTATTTGAAAATTTTAGTTATGAGTTATTAGTGGGGTAGAAAATTTATTTTTTCATCCCAAGAGCTTAATCGCATCCATGCCACACAGTTATCACCAATCATAAAGAAACTATGAAAATATATGTTATTGATAATGCACAAGCTAAATAAAGCATCAAACAATTCTATAAAGCTTTCGTAAAAGAATAAGAGGCCGATGCAGTCGGCTACCATCGTATAACTCGAAAAAAAATTTGGGTAGTCGAGCTCTACCCTTATACATCTTGGTATAGTGAAAGAATAATTACAATTATAAAATGATAAGTGTTATGGGGGGTCTTCATTCTCAATCCTCCATTCTTCACTTTTTATCTTTCATTTCTTTATTTTAATTTGTTCCATTTATTTCTTTCTCTTGGTTTGATTGGGATGTTGTTTACTTCAAAGGCATCACATGGTGTATTATACTTGGTCTTATCTCCAATGTTCATCCTAATCTCCCATAACACTTATCCTAATCCTAATACAAAAAATTACATTAAGAGAGAAGGAAAGTAAATCTAGGTACACCTGTAAAATAAGTGTTAGCTAAACACATCATACAACCTAAGCAGTTATATGAATAATTTGGACTTAGCACCCCACACATGGGTAACCAATTCCACCGGTCCTAACTTGGTCTATGCTTGGGGGCTAAGCAACCAACAGAGCAAAAAGTATTTACATTTTTATTACAACGACCCCTTAAGGATGACCCCTGTATAAAACATGAGTAAATTTAATGTATTTAACGGCACACACATAACATCCAGTCTAAAATAATATATCACAAAACCAAACATACACCAAGCCATGCATCGTTCTAACATAAAGCTAGAAATGGTGACTTAATCTAATGTGCATGTGTTAAGGCTTGTGTGGCATGTTCTAACTAAGCTTTAGGGTTATAATTTGCTAAGTGTGAGAGATTTAATTTATAAAATGGTTGATTTCTCTTTAAGTGGTTTAATTATTTTGAAAATTTTACTTAGTATTTTCTTTTGCTTTATAGCCTACACTTAGTAACTAAGTGTTATAAAGAGAAGAAAGAGAGAGAATCTCTCTTTTATCCCTACCTTAAGTCATTTTTAAGGTAAATTAATTAGCTTAATTTTTTTAATGAATGGCTTATTATGTGTTTTAATTAACCCTAAGTTTAGGTTCACTCTAAATAACCTTATTCAATAAGGAAGGCATCTTAAGATTAATTAGAATGGATTACTATCACATAACACACATTCATTTTTTTTTTTTTCCATCATGTATATCATGCATATGAATAATCCTAAACATACCTATACATGTAATGTATATCTTAGCACACTTTGATGATGAATGCAAAGAAGTATATTTGGAATTTAAATATTTTATTTTTTTATTATTAAATTATGAATGCATGTCTTTATTATATAGAAAAGAGGGATTTCTCATCCATTAGCTAAATACACATCCCCATATATAAAAGTTTTAAGTGAGTATGGCACCATTATTTTCTACACCACGGGCGTAAGGTACAAGACCTACTTCGGGCTACTTAAAGTCTCATAGCCCCGGGATGTCCAGACTAATATACCACTTTTCTTAGATATATGTAAATGTATAAATAACTATAAGGATAGAAAAATCCATGCAAAAGGTTGTACTTGATTTATTTGATTTATGATTCTTTATTCATTGGCCACATCATACATGCATATGTATAAGAGTTTTAAGTGAGTACGACATCATTATTTTCTACACTAGGGGCGTAAGGTACAAGACCTACTTAGGGCTACTTAAAGCCTCGCAGCCCCGGGATATCCAGACTAATATACCACTTTTCTCAAATACATATGAATGAATACAAAAAGAACCACATTAATAGGGAATCATGCAAGAAATTATATTTGATTTGATTATGTGATATGAAATTCTTCCTAAGTCTTAACATGAAGATGCATAGGAATAGATTTTAGGCAAATGTTGTGTTATTTTCAAATGAACTATACACTTGTAAATTCTATGTGAATCCATGTTAAGATAGGGAAAGAGAACTTCATATTGCACATCTTATACTAACATCACATGCAAGCTTATAGATATTTTTAATTAACATTACTTCATTTATAATAATTGATTTGTAGGTTTTGAAAATAGCTTTTGATTTAATAGTGATAATAGTCACTCATATTTTTAATTTAAGTCAACACATGCAATTTAGCATAAAAGAGAACATTTCATTTAATTAATTTTAAAAGAAATGAAAGCATGATTTCATATGGCAAGCAATATTTAGCATGCTTGGAAAGAAATAAAAGAATGTAAGCACATGATTTCATTCACCCCAATTAATTCCTAAGGACAATCATATTAAATAAGGCTATTTAAAATAAACTAAAATTCTTTAAAGATATTTTTAACTTTGAGTTTGATTTGATTTAGGAAATATGAGAGAGGTTTGTTAATCCTAGCCCAATTCCACATGTGTGAATTAATTTGGTTTAATGAAGAATATTTAAGTTGATTTTATATTTTAATTAGGTTAAGGTATGAATTAAATGAATTAATTAACTCTTACGTATATCACCTTAAGTTAATTAACTATTTAATAATAAGCCAATATGATATGCAACCATAAGAAAAGTATATTTGCAATGCTCCTAAAAAAATAAAAGGGGCCTAATGCAACTGGCTTTTGATTAATAGCTAATTAAGCTTAAGGGATCTCAATTAATTACTTTTATCATTTTCTCACACATTTAAGCTAACCATAATTTCATTATTTCTCACCTTGGGTTATTAAATACACAAGGAGCTATCCAAGATAAATTAATGGTTGCTTAGGTGTGGATGAATTGATTTTTAATTTTAATTTCATTAAACCTTTAATTAATTAATTAAACACTTTGGTTGTGTTTTAATTTGAATGATGAAATTGACTTAAGGAAAATAATCAAATGCAAGGCCCCAATTCTAATTCCTAAATTATTTTTTAAAATTTAATTAGATTTGGATTTCCTTATTTTAAATATTAATCACTTAATTAATCAATTAATCATTCCATTAACTATTAATTAATTTAATTTTTAAAGACAAAGAAGACTTAGGAAATGGATTAGGAAAATTATCCCCAATCACATTCCTAAGTTATCTTACTGTTCAAGAGAGGTAATTATGTTTAAATGATTAATCAAGTTATTGTTCATTCATTAATTATGATTAATTAGATTAAGAGAGTGTTTAGGGCTTAATCAAGTAATTTTCCTAATTAAGCAATCATTAAAATCCCAAAAAAATAAGGGAGACAGAGGACATCCCCCTAAGCATCCACATAAACTTTGAGATTAATCGAGTGCTTAATTAAGGTGTAATTAAGTTAATTAAATTTTTGATAAAACCTTAATTAAGCTAAAATCACTATTTAAAATCAATTAATTATAATTTTTCTAGATTCTACTCTAAAATATCTTCAAAATGAGCCTAAGTTTGTATTTTTTAAATTTTTCTATAATTAGTTATGATTTTAGGAAGTTTCAGGATTGAAAACTAATTAATTAGCCCTAATTAAAGCCTTAATCCCGTCAGGCCATGTGGCGGCTGATGCGGTGCGCTTTCCACGTGGTGCGAAGAGATTGGTTATTTAAGTAGCCACATCCGCGTGCTGACTCAGATGATGGCGAACGTGCTTTCTCTATAGACCATCTGATCTAAGATCAGATGACCACGATTTGATCCGCAATTTAGGAAAGGAATTGAAGGCTCTACCGCGGGATTTGATCAGAGTCATTCATCCCAATCACGAGGAATGGACGGCTCATGATCTATCTCGTTCGTGAACGATGAAAGATGGATGTCATCTGTCTTCCCTCACTCAATTCGAGCTCACCCAAGCTTAGATTATCTCCAAATTCTTCCCACCCCTTCGGGGAAGGGATACACACACATCCAATGATCAATTTTTCATGAAATTCAAATTTACTTCACAAAAGAATAACCCACTTTTTCATACAAGGCTCGGTTTGAGAAATTACCTCACCGGAGATAATATCTAGCAATGCAACACTGGAGGTAGCTTCGCCTAGTTGAGGAGAGGCCCTGTTGAAGAGCTTTGAGCTTGATTTGGTGTGGAAGGCTCGATTGACTAATCCACACACACGAAGGCTTTGGCTCTGATCGAAGTCACACCTCTGGCAACTTGGGAGCTCGGGAATTTGTTCGGTTGTGTTTATCAAAGTGTGGCAATTATGTAGCTAAGAGAAATTTGGATTTGCTTTAGTGGAGAGAGAGTATTGATCGAGATTGCCCTCCCCTCTTTCAGCTTTGCACGAGAATAGGAAATCTGGATTTTGGAGCGCTCGGGAATGCTTGGAATCACTATGTGGGATTTTGAAAATAGCTTCTCAAGGCTCACAATGCAAGTGTGTGCGAAATCGTGCTCGAAATAAGGGGGTATACCCCTCAATTTTCCATCATGGACGGACGGCAGTGTGCGCATGATTATCACTGGCTCTCCGTCGTCCAGCCACCAAACTTATCTCCATCAAGTCAAGGTGGCACACCAGGGATGGGAGGAATGATGGGAGGCTGTCATGGATCCATTGTGCCAAGGTAGCAAGAGTTTGGATCCATTGGGTGCTCGCTTTGGGTTGGAGGTGAGTCAACTCACCTCCTAAAGGTCCTTGGTCGACCTAGGGTGGGTTAGGTGGGCTAGGTGGGTCATGGGAAGGCTCTTTTGAGTGAAAAGGGGCTGCCATGGGGATGGGAAAGTTGACTTGGCTTGGATCCATTATTTTAAGGTTTAAATCCCATGGTTTGATGGTTAATCCCCTTCATGGGGCCCACTTGGCTTTTGGGATGATTTGGGAATGAATTAGGACATGTTTGGGTCAGGTTTGACTAAGTCCTAGGGTCTCATAAGTTGTTTTGGAGTGATTTGGCTTCATTTGGTAAAAATGGGTTCATTTGGGCTAGGTTGGGTTAGGTTGACCAATTGATCAAATTGGGTCAAACCAAGGCTTGGGTTTGGTTCATATGATGATTTGGGATGTTTTGGTTCAATTAATTTCAATTTGTTTGGCCTAGATTTGGTTTTGACTCATTTGGATTCAAAAGGGTCAAATTGGTCAAGTTGACCAATTTGACCAAATTGGGCAGGGTTAGGTGTTGAGTCAAATTCAATTGGTTGATTGAAAATGATTGTAGGCTTCAGTTTAGTTTAATTTGGAATTAATTTGAATTTTGGTCAATTTGACCTTTTAGGTCAATTTGGCTAGGATGGGTCAAGTTGACCAATTGGTCAACCTGGGCTCAATCATGGCTTTGATCAAGTTCAATAAGTGATTTTGAATAAACTTGAGCCATTGGTTGCAATCAATTTGGGTTAAATCATGATTTGACCCATTTTGGCTTTTTAGGCCAATTTCGATCAACTTGGGTCAAGTCGCCAATTAGGCTTGGTTTGGCCCAATTGATGGTTTGGCTGTGTTTAATCATTGATTATGAATGATTTTAGGTCAATGGTTTCAATCAATATGACATATGATGGATTTTGGCTAGTTTGGGTTTCGTTTGGGCTAAATGTTGACTTGGTCAAAGGCTAGGTTTGACTTTCTTTGACCCAATTCAAGATGGTTGATCACCCCATGATGATTGTTGACCATGATTGAGGTTTAGATGGGATTAGCTCAATCCAAATTGGGTTGGATTAGAACTTGGCTCAAAAATGGTCTTTTAGGTCAGTTTAGCTCAAGTGAGCCTAAATGGGTCAGTTGGCTTGATCAAGGTTTGGTTCAAGTTTTGTTGAACTCACATATGAGCCAGGGATTGAAATATAAATCCAATTATAACTGGTTTGGAGCCAAATAGGTTTTGGTTCATATGACAATTTCAAGTCATAAGGGTTAACTTGGTTTGATTTTAGTTGCCTTGGATTTGGTTTGATAATAGTGGTTTATGTTTATATTTGGATTAATGATTGAAGGAATGATTGAATCGTAAAGAAATCCATGAGTTTTGAGTTGATTTAGATGTCATTTAGTCAAGTTCAAAAGTTCATCTAAAAGGGCTAAAATTGAGAATTTGGTTTGATTTGAGTTTGGTTTTGGTCATTTGAATTTATATTTCATTTATATTTATGAATATAAATAAAGATATAAATGGTTTATGAGAAAATCACTTGAGTTTGGAGTGATTTGGAAGCAAATTTGATTAAGCTTAGGGATGTAGGCCAAAAGGGCTAACTTGGGTTTTGATTTAGTTTGATTTATTTTTGGGCATTGGAGGGTGGGTTTCATTTGTATTTATGTGTATAAATGAAGGAATGATTGATTTATAAAGGAATCAATCATGTTTGGGTTGATTTGGACCAGGATTTGATTAGGCTTATGGAGGTGGGTCCATATGGCTTAAGAAGGGTCTTGATTTGGTTTGATTTGTTTTGATTTGATTTGAATGGTTTGAATTTAGATTTCATTTATTTTTGTGAATATAAATGAGGGAATGATTTATTTATAAAAAAAAATCAACCAATCTTGAGTTGGTTTGAAGGAGTTTTGGCTAAGCATATGAAGGTGGTTCATATGGCTTAGGAAATGATTTTGGAATTTGGACTTAATCATGGGTTTCAATCATTTAGAGTTTGGAAATGATTCATGATTTAGAATTTGAATTGAGAAAATCAATTAGATTGGGGTTAATTTGGATTTGGTTAAGGCTAAGCTATAAAATAAAATCAAAGGGCTTAGGAAGGAATTTAGAGTTTGAATTTAGTGATGGAATTAAATCATTGGATAGTTGGATTTGATTTTAGAATTTAAATTTGAATTTGGATTTTGAAAGAAGAAAGCAAGGATTGGGTTTGGGCTATAGGGTAGGCAAGCCTCCTAAATCCCTAAGGAACAACCTATTCCTATGGTTAACTCTTCTAAGTCTCTAGGGTTAGGTTAAGTGTTCACCTAATACTAGAAGTGTCTTAAGACTAAGAAACTCTTAATGTCTATAAGAGTCCTAGACCTATGATGAGAAAGTCGAGAGCTCAATCCAAAAGTAAGGTCAACAATCATTTGGAGTGAATGAGTACAATTGGTTTGATTCAATTTGGGTTAGATTGGATTTAGCTCATATGATTCAATTTGGGTCAAATGGGTCATGTTGACCAATTAGACCAAATTGTCCAAATTGACTTGAGCATGGGTTAGGTCTATGCTTAATTGATCATTGGTGATTGATTAGAATGGTTGATTTATATTAATTTGGATTATGGAATGATTTGGTTCAGTTTGACCATTTAGGTCAAATTGGGCTAAGTTGGATAATTGGGTTAGGTTGACCAAATTAGGTTCAATTGAAGGTTGGATTATGTTTAATATTGAATTGGTTATTAGTTAGAAGTACTGGTTTCAACCAACTTGATCCAAGATTTGATTTGGTTCAATTTGACCCATTAGGTCAATTTGGGTCAACTTGGGTTAAAGTGAAGCAATACGTAACCGGAACGAAGTTGATTAAAGTGGAGTGTTTAATAATGACCTACAATCATTATGAAGGGATTGGATGGCTTGGTTTGACCTAATGGTAGTTTAATTGGAGGTTGGTTCAATTACCCTTTTTTAGGTCATTTTGGGTCAAATGACTTGGTCAAGCCAACTTGGACCAATTGGGGTTATGGATGGTTGTGGTGTGTTGAATAATAAATTTGAAGTTGATTGGTGGCTTTGATTGCAATTGATTTAGGCTTAATTAAGTTTTGGCTCATTTGAACCCTTTAGGTCAAATAGGTTAACTTCAGTTTATCCCTTTCCTTTGGTTCAATTGGCTTGATTGCAAGTGTTG
Organism: Cymbidium sinense; assembly: GCA_021442155.1. Classification (NCBI taxonomy): domain Eukaryota; kingdom Viridiplantae; phylum Streptophyta; class Magnoliopsida; order Asparagales; family Orchidaceae; genus Cymbidium; species Cymbidium sinense. The sequence continues at coordinate 86,387,681 of CM038228.1, forward strand.
GGCTAGCTTGAAATGATCTAATCAATAGTTGAAGTGATTGAGAAAATCAAATTGGACTTAATTCGCTTGAATTAAGTCATGGGATTATGGTGGAGTTAACTTGGGTTAAGATCCAAGTTAATTTTGCTTGGAGCTTGGATTGAAAAATTAAATTAAATTAAAATTAATTCAATAGATTTGAGGTTGGTTTATCTCTATTTACATGAGCTTAAGTTTGGATGAGTGAATAGGTATAAGTTTTGGTTTAGGCCATAGGATAGATGAAACCTATTTTTCCTAAGGTGGAGTCTAAGCTTAGGGTTATGCCCTATAAGTCACTAAACTTAAATTTAGTGTTTTCTTCATCACTAGAAATGTCCTAACACGAAGGAAATCTAAGTGTCTAGAAGGTTCCTAGATCTAAGATGAAGTATATTAATCCTCACTCCAAAAGTGAGGTCAACATAGTTAAATAATAATTTTAAATAATTTGCTCTTTATTAATAGATGACAATCTTCACTCATTTTTTTCTTTAAAATAAAATTGTTGTCATATATTTATGATCAAATGTTGCACACTTTTGCAGATTTGTCTTACAAAGCTGCATTAAGAACCATTATCATAATTTTTTTACAATAGATATACACCCCTAGTTTATCATAGAGTGAGCAGCTTATAAAAAAATTCATATTGAAAATCTGGGTCATAATATAATAATGTCAAAGATAATGTCATTGAGTGAGCAGCTTATAAAAAGAGATGAGATGAAGCAATTGATTAGGAAGGAATGAAGTTCATCAAACATGTAATAATATGTTGGTACATGAAAATTATGGATTCTTTAATAAAAAGCCAAGGAAAACCATCAATGAAATGCATACTAGATTCATCAAGATAATTATTGGTTTATATTCTATAGGTAAAGAGTATTCTAACTTTTAAAAATATTAAAAGATTCATAGTATGCCAAAATGATTATAATAATAAAGGCAAAAGGTTTTCCAAATTAATCTTTTATTTATTTTTGGCTAGATATTGCTTAAGAGTGAATAACATGTCAAAGAAATAAAAATGATTCATCAACGAGGAAAGAAGAATAAATTGTCCTAAAGTCATATGATATAAAAGAAAGGAAAAGTGTAAGGCATTGTAACCTAGTGGTTGAGAGCTTTAATTTTTAACCAAGAGATATTGAGTTCAAGTCTTTGCACATGCATTTTGTATGTGAGTTTGTGATTAAATTTGCACAAATATTCCTATAGAAAAAGGCGAAATCTCATGATGAGGATGAGATTGCCTTGATGACAAAAAAAGTTTAACTCTTTAAAGTAGAAAGTAAAGAAGTGATGATAGAAAAAAATAAGGATAAAAGTTAGAGTTTTATTAAAAAAGACTCTAAAAAAGTTATTTGTCTTAATAATAAAAAATTGTTCACAAAATATCGGATTGTCTCAATAATGATAGCAATAATAAATATGCAAAGAAGAATTATAAAAGGAATAAGAGGAGATTCAAGAAAACCTTAAAATTAAGTATGTTGTATCAATTTCAAATTTGAATAATCTGCTAGCAAGCTTGAGTATGAAGTAAGCAACTTTTGCTTAATGGGATTGGATGACCCAAAAAAACTGGAAAGATAAAAAAATAAAAAAAAAATTTAAAAAAAAAAAGAAAATTGACCTACAAACCATCCAATTCTTTTAAATTTATAATGTAAACGTCCTCCTTATTTTTTTTTAAACTGCCGAATTCATGTATTTGAATGTGAGACAATCAAATCATTTGAAATAGTACAAAAATAAATAATATGTGGTGGGCTTTGTTATGAATTTCATTATTTTGGTGATAAGTTGAAATTTTGAGGTAGGAGGATGTTTAATTTGTAAATATATAAGAATTAGGTGTTGTGTATGTAAAAAAAAAAAAAAGTTGATAATGAACTTGAATATAAAGTATTGATTTGGATGGTAAATAATAAACATGAGAGTAATACATCTTTAAATAAGAAATGCCAATGTTTAAAGAAATAAAATTTTGATTTAAATGATTGTTTTTCATCAACAAAGTATGTATATGCCTATGCCAACATAAAATATGATGAAATGGTGTCCCACTTCTCAAAAATGAAAATAAAAAATTCATTTCGCAAGAAAAAAAATAAGTTCGTAAAATATTAAGCATCTCGTACACTATACACATCATATATAAACAATAATACAAGTAATGTTTCACATCTACAGTTCTTGATTTGATTTTTTTTATTTTATTTTAGATATGCATATGGTTATATGATTGGATATTAAATCAAGTTTGCAATGATGACTTAAAAAATAGGAAAAAAAAAAAACTCCTAGCGATGACATAATAAAAGTGATAATCAATATTAAAAGAATCATTAAAATACCTTTCTTTTCAATTGAAATAAAATTCTATATGTATAAATCAACTTTGTAATAAAAGTTTTAAAATAATAATTTACCATCGTCATATTTTTTTTAAGCTAAGTGACAAGATACTTTTGAACATATTTGTATTTGTTGAAATATTTAAAATTGAGTACGGATATTAACTATGAAAATAGTTCAATTAAATATTTAAAAACTTGTTTAAATGAATCGTGGTTAAGGCATAAAATACATTGTCATGAAAGCATACACTCATTCAAAAATATTTTAAAATTAAAATTTGTTAAAGGACTAACTAAATTAAAAAACATAAATGATCATATTTGTGATGATTACTTATTGGGCAAGCGAACTAAACGATTGTTTAAACCACTTAACATTTACTTATGTCGCTAGGTTTATTTGGGTGAAGTTTAATTTACATAAGAATGATCATTTTATAAGTTTAGAATGGTTGCTTTATGGATTCGAAAGATTATAGATTATTTGATTTTCACCATTCGTAGTGATCATCAAAGTGAATTTAAAAAGAAAAAACTTATAATTTTTTTTGGTAATAGAACTAAATTGGCTATAATATTTTCTCTTAAAACACCTCAATACAATAATATAGTTGAAAGAAAAACTAAAGACCTTGGTAAAGGCAACCTATGTAATGTTAAAATTCAACCTACATTTAATACTACATGTAATCTATCATGTTAAAATTCAACCTACATTTCATAAGAAAATTATGAATGTCTTTTACATATTTTTAGAACTACCAAACTTGATTATAATACTTAAGTAAAATCTTTTGTAACTCAACTCTTGATCTCTCTAAAGTTTGTAACTACCAAACTTGATTATAAGTCCCTAAATCTTGATTTACAATGTATAAATTTTTTATATGATCAGCTGCCATTACTAAGTATGAATAAAAAAATAAATTTTGCATGAAATTTCATATAATTATTGTGGGAAATTCATGCTTTAGACTACTATAACATTCTTAATAGCTATGAAAAATTAAACTAAGACTTTAAATAAATTTTTATAATTATTTTACCTCTATCACATTAACGTTAATTTGTCGCCATAATATAAGAAAAAGATATTGATCTCATAAGCCTTAATATATATATTATAGGTGTCAAAATTGGCCAAAATTGGCTCATTAGCAATTAAATAATGAAAACTTTTATACGATCACATATATTAATTTACTCAAAATTTTCTTACAAATTAATTATTTGCAAACAACCATGGTGTTTATGATCAATTTCATTGCCTTTATTTTTCGACAACCTATGTTTTAAAAATAAAATTGGATTAGACTAGCTAGTCCAACCAAATCAGCCATGAGATTCTTTGATCGATTAGGCTTAAGTCCAAGAAAGCTTATGCATAGAACTGGAGCTGATCTGTTAAGCCGGGTTGATTTTTGAAAAACAAACTAATTTTAATATTAATCAAAATTTTAAAGTTTTTTAATTTAAGGAGATAACTAGAAAAACATTGCCATTCTTGGGTTACAAGGTTCGATCAAAAAAGTGAAGGGTTGCATTAAGTAGCCTATAGTTAACATAAAACTTGTGTAGAAATCTTGACATTAATCCTTTAATACATTGTCTGAAGACTAGGATATTCCTTGGAAGCAAGGAGTTGTATGACCTAAATACAATGAAGAGTGTGTATAGGCTGATGCACCAGCACCTGGGCGTAGTATTAAGTAAAAAAGAGTTCCAACATTATGAACAGATTCAAGCAAAGAAGATAATCAATGAAATTAGAATTCAAATAAAAATTTGTAATATATTTACTTTGACAAGTAAATTAATAGAATTAATAGATATTATGGTTCATAGAAAGATATATATCTTATGTATTCAAGAAAATAAATGGGTTAGGAAAAATGTCAAGGAGATTAATAATTTAGGTTATAAACTTTGATATTCATATAGGAGTCGTACTAGAAATAGTGTAGGTGTGACTATATATATGAGTTTAATGAATAATATTGAGAAAATTAATAAAAGTTTTTAAAAGCAATCATGATGGCTATGAATTTAGAGTGACTACTGAAGAATGTAAAACTATATTTGATTTTACTTTGAATTATGATTTTGTAATTGTTAATATTTTATTTAAGAAAAAAATATATTATCACTTAAAAGAATGAGCCTACTAAAATATAAATTGTGTATTTTATTCCAATAAATATCAATCGTTTAGATTGTAACAATTATAAGGATATTTTGGGTGAAAATTGAAGTATCCAAGATCAACTACTAGTTTTAAATTTTAAGATGAAAGATTGACAGTTAAAAAAATGGAATAAGTCATTATCCTAGGATCAAATGAGGGTACTTAAAGAAAACTAAAATTATTTTTAAGAGTAAACTATAAGATCTTAATATTTATGCTGTGCATTAAAAAGCTAATATTATGTGAGAATAATAGCAAGTGATATTAAGTAAGTTGCAAAAAAAAAGTGTTTGGAGAATCAAACGGAAAACACCTTATTAAAAAAAATAGTTGATGGTGAAGTCAAAATGTGAGATAAAAGATCAAAAATAAAATATTTCATTTTGAAAATTGATTTAAATATAAAAGGTCGAGGAATTAAGAAAGATATAGAGTGGCCTATGGAGATTCTAAATAAGTAATATATGATGTGAAGACTTTTGTATTTAGGAATCCATATAATAGATTGAATCTAAAGAGGGTGAAATATGCATGTATAAGTTAGCCAAATGAGAAGAAAGGATAAGTAAAGATTTAGTTCAAGTGAAATGCATTAAGGATCAAGATCAAAAATTATTTTTTTAGAATAAGATATTTAACATAGGTGGATGAGATATTTTGACAAACTTTCAGTGAAAGCTATGAGATATTCACAAATATAGCATTTCTTACTTTTGTAATGGTGTATTTCATTTTAATTGATAAATATTTTTAATGTAATATTAAATATTTAGTTTTTAGTTATGTAAATATCTAAGTTTAAGTGTTTATTGTATTTAACTATATATATGGTGAATATATATATATATATATATATATATATATATATATATATATATATATATATATATATATATATATATATATATATATATATATATATCCTTCATCTATCTCCCCTTTTCGATAAAAGAGAGGATAAATGAAAATAGAAATATATATAACATCTCTTGTTTGGATGACACGCAGATATGTAGATATTCTTATTAGGGTGATCGGGTACGACATTGAGGAAATGTGTATTATCTCGAGAGAAAGAAATTACCACCCTACAATGGACCTAATCACCTCAATAAGGACTCCTAAGGATTATGGGTCTTCGAAATGTACCAGAGATTCTTCCCCTATTTTACATGGAAAAGTAAAGTAGGATTTATTTTAAACTGGGTTCGTTAAGTTCCCTATAAGGGCAGGCCCTCATAGTTAATTACAACAAAAGGAATAGGATTCCTTAGGAATACTCTCGATAATGGTAAATGATCGTTGTCTCCAAAGATTTTGAAAGGGTAAGACTATCAATTGATTAGTTTATTTTCAGAAAGTCAAGTGGAATCGATCAAGAGGAGGGAGTTCTTATCGAAGCCAAATGAAAACAAGTATTGGATGCTTAAGATACTAGGAATCCTAGTAAGCATCCCAAACTACCCTATGGTTAGGCTTTACATTTTTAAAATTGAGTTAAATTATTTGAGTTGAATTTTTATTAGAAATGTAAGGCTTATAATTCCATGATACAAGGTTATGGAAATGCCTAAGAGGTAAGAATTTATGCTTAGGGCCCACAAATGAGAGAAATAATCTCAGAACCTAAATCTAAGGAGCTTTGGCGAGGGCCAAAAGCACGACCTAAATCTAAGACTAAAATGAGTATTTAGTTTAGCTCTATAAGAGAGGATAAACCACCCGACTGTTGGACTTACAACCGCTTGCAGATGGCTACCAACTAACTCCTACGATTTTAAATTCATGTAGGCAAGTCTTATGTTTATGCAAGATAATAAGGTTGTTATTTATTTAAAAAGAGACTAAGTCCTTAAACTCACTCCCTTAGAGACTAGATCATGTAAGAGTATGACATATGATCTAAATCTAATGCAATTTGTATTACATTTTATGTTCATATTTGGACAATCACTTGACTCAGGCTATAGGATTTTTATGCCTAATGCATGAGAAATTAGATCATGTGCCAAAATTAGCAAGATAAAGAGGTGTGTTTCCACCATGGCTCTCACAGATCAAGCCAAGGTAAGGGTGGATGCCCTCCAATCAAGAGTGAAATAATATGCTTTTATGCATGATGTTAGAAAAGTAGTACTCATCCAGCTAAGGGGTTACTAATTCTTTTATTTTGATTTTTACCCTAAGCTTTAGGTGAGATTATGAGTTATGAATTTTTAGTTTTGGGTTGATTAATTTGGTAGAAGATTTATTTTTCTCTAAGAGCCTAATCGTCATCCAGGACATACATCAAGCAAGAAAGAAACTAAGAAAAAGATGTCGTCTTAATGCACAAGCTAAACAAAAAAATCAAATATTTTATAAAGCTAGCGCAAAAGAATAAAATACCAAGTGTGGTCGGGCACCACCTCACAAACCCAAAAAATAAATTGGGTTGCCATGCTCTACCCTTATACAACCCGAATTACAAATGAATTAATTTACAATCAAGTAAGGAAATTCATGTAATGGGGGTCTTCATTTCTTCATTTCTTCTTTCTTCGTTCTTCTTTTCTTCTTTCTTCTTTTAGTTCCTTCATTTGGATGGTTGGAAGGTGGTTGCTCCAAAGACTTCACATGGTACATAAGACATAGTCTTATGACTAATGCTCATCCTAATCCCCCATAACAATCATTCCAAAATCCTAATTGCAAAAATTACATGAAAAAAAGTAAATCTAACTAACACCTACAAAATAGATATTAGCTAAACAAACCATACAAATCCCAAGCATGTATGTTGGACTTAGCACTCCACATATGGGTAACCAAGTCCACTTGCCTATAGGATTATGCCTATATGTTTTGCCTAAAGCAGTTATATTTTTATTACAGTGCCCCTTAAGCACAATCTCTTGTAGAAAATAATGATTAGACTAAATCATCCTACCATTCATTCTATGCACATTCACCCTAACATCTAGACTAAAATAAAATATAACAAAAAAAGCAAACATCAAACCATGCACCGCCCTAACCTAAAGCTAGAAGTAGTGACTTAGTATAACGTGTGTGCTTTAGAAGGCTTGTGTGGTATGCTTAGCTATGGCTTTAATGTTTAGAATTTCTAAGTGTGAAGATGTTCAACTTAGAAGGGTGGTTTCATTTAAGTGTTTAGTTTATTTGGATTGATTTTATTTGATGCTTTGTTTAGGTTTGAATGAATCCTATAATTAATTACTAAGTGTTGTAAAGAGAGGGAAAGGATAAGAGAACGTCCCTTTCCTTCTCTATCTTAAGTAATTTCTAAAATAGATTCATGTTTAACTTTGTTTAGTGAATGTCTTATTATGTGTTTTAATTAATCTTAAGTTTAGATCAACTCTAAACAAACATAGTCAAAGAGAAAGACATTTTAAGATTAAGTAAAGTGAAATAACATCAAAAAACACACACCACTTTATTTCTTTCCCAACATATATAACATGCATATGGATGAATCCTAAGCATATTTATACATGCAAATGAGAATGTTTATCACTCATTAATGATGAATGCTAAGTAATATCACTTAATAAAATTTAGATGCTTTATGATGCATGATTTTTATTAAGTAGAAAAGGATTATTCTTTTATCCTTTGTTCATATGCACATGTGTATGTATGAAAGGCATAAGTGAGTACATCGCCATTGTTAGCACTAGGGGTGTAAGGTACAAGACTTACTTAGGGCTACTTAAAGCCTCATAACCCTGGGGTTCTCTAGACTAATATACCACTTTCCTTAAATACATATGCATGTACAAAAGAAGTAAATGGAAAAACAAAGATGCAATAATTTATATGCATTTGATTTTTGGTTTGATTGTTTAATTTATATGTGTGAATGTAAAGATCCCTCTTAAGTTATAACATGGAAGAGGATAAGAGTATATTTTAAGCAAGTGTTTTATTCTTTTAAAAGAACTATACACTTTACAAATCTTATTCAAATCCACATTAAGAGGAAAGAAAGGAAGCAAATAAAAGACACATTTTAATATTCACATGCAAGCTTATAAATAAAGTATAAGTAGCATACCTTTTAGTTATGATATTTGATTTATTGGTTTTAAAAATAATTTTGAATTTAATAGTGATAATAGCCATTCATATTTTTAGTTTAGGCAAAACATGCAATTTGACATAAAGAAACATGTCATTTTAATTTTGATTTTTAAAAGATATGGATGCATGAATTTCATATGACATACACATTTAACATACTAGGAAAGAAATAAAGTGATGAAAGTAATGTAAATTTAGTCACCTTAATTAATTCTTAAAGACAGTCATATGAAATAAGAAAGTTTAAAGTAAATCAAAGTTTGTTTAATGTGATTTTTGTTTTGAATTTGCTTTATGTTTGATTTAGGAAATGTGAAAGAATGTTTGCTGGTCCTAACCCATTTCCTCCATATGTGAGTTAATTTAGTGTGTTCTTAGGATCATTAGGTGATTTTTATATTTTGTTTAGGTTAAGGTGTGAATTAAGTGTGTTAATTACCCCTTACCTACACCACTTTAGCATACTTAACCAAATAATTACGAGCCAATGGATGACATAAAACCACACAAGAAATTTAAATCAGTAATGCACCTAAGAAAGGAAGGTATCTAATACAATTGGCTCATGATTAATGATTAATTAAGCTAAAGGGTTTAAGTTAAGTACTTTCATAACCCTCCCCACACATGTGGATTAGGTTTTGATTTTCTTAAACCACTTAGGTTGTTGAACACCTAAGCATCTACCGAAGATGAATTAGTTAAGTTCTAGAAGATTTTAGAATATTATTAATTTAATTAGGTAGGTAATTAGTGGATTAATTCTTAATTATGTTTGGATTAGGGAATAAAGAGAGGGTTTTAAGGAATAGCTTAAGAAAAATATCCAAAAATTATTTCCTAAACCTCCTATTCACTTAAACAAATCTTAATTAACTTAATTAAGGGATTAAACTATTGATTAGACACTTAATTAGGCTTAATTACATGAGGAGAGTAATTAGGAATGAATCTAGTAATTAACCTAATTAAAATACTAATAAATCCCAAGAAAATTAAAGGAGGCGGAAGTCATCCCACTAAATATACATGAGAAGCTTGAGATTAATTAATAAAATAATTAGAGAGTAATTAGCCTAATTACATTCCGAATAAAACATAAATTTAGAGAATAACACTATTTAAAATCCATAAAAATTAATTTTATAATATTCTACATTCAATTATCTTTCATATGCAATTTATTTCATATTTTCTTATTTTTTTACACTTAGATATGAATATTTGAAGTTTCCATGATTAATTAGATAATTAAATAGCCTAATTACACAGTTAATCCCGTCGGTGCCACGTGGAGGCTGACGCGGTGCGTACTTTCCATGTGGCATGATGGAAGAGGCTATTTAAGTAGTCACATCATAGCGCTGCGTTAGCGGTGGCGCTATGCGCTTTCTCTCCATCAGTTTGATCAAGGATCGAATGGTTGAGATTAAACCCACGGTATTAAAGGATTTAAATGATAGATCTATGTGGATTAATCATGGCCGTCCATCTAAAATGCACGGATGGATGACCCATGATTCATCCTTGAGTTCTCCTGCAGGAAGGGGGAGCCGTCCACCTTCCATGGCAAGATTTGAGCTCAACCCACACCATCATCATGCAAGGAAGATCGCATCCAATGGGTAGTTTCTCATGGGTTGAAACTTTACTTCAGAAAGGACCACACTATGGATAAATTAAGCTCAGTTTCATGGCATACCTTGCTACAGGCTATCACCGGCGCCCGATTCCCTTGGAGAAGCTTCGTTTAGTGGAGACGAAGCTTTGTAGAAGTTTTGAGGTGTTGAAATTGGATGGATATTCCTAGAGGCCAATTTCACCTCAAGAGTCATCCTCCCTTTCTTGGAGAACTTGTGTGAAGCTTGGAGTGAGTTCGATTTGATCCTCTAAGGGAGCTTAAAGGAGGAATTGGCTTGGTGTTGAGTACTGAGTGAGATGGATTTCATGTGGAGCTCCCTATTTTCTATGAAAACGAGAAATGGAAATAAATTTCACCTAGGGATCACTTGGAAATGGTTCCTTTGGCTTCCCTTTGCTTAATCAATTTGTGCCAGATGAATTCAAATGAAATTAGGGGAGTATATCTCCTTGAAGGATCGGATGCAAAGCTCCTTTACTATTTTGGTCCAATTGACCACCTCGAGGGTTTGTTAGCATTGAGGTGTCCTTCAATTGGTTTGAGTGAGGAGTAGTGGAGCTCCCATGTGAATTGAGTGGAGGGAGATTCCATGTGCTTAATTTCAAGTGAGGTGGTTTTAGCCTTGGGACCCAAACCCATTGTGTTAGGTGCACCACACTCACTAGTGTCCACTAAGAGGGTGCCAAGTGGCTATGAAGAAGATTTGACCAAATTCAAAGTGAATTTGGCCAAATTTATCCTATGGGCTAAGGGTAAAATGGTCATTTGGCTTGGGTTTCAATGTGAATATGTTCAATATGATTGAAAAATTGGTTAGACCAAGTTTCATTGAATTTGGAATTGATTTGATATGATTTGGCTCATGTTGACCCATTTAGGTCAAAATGGGTCAACTTGGGTCAAGTTGACCAATTGGTCAAACTGGGTCAAACCAAGGGTTGGGTCAAGTTCATATGATCATTTGGAATGTTTTGGCAACTTTTGTTTGGCTCAATTTGGTTTAGATTTGGTTTTGGTTCATTTGATTTCATTTAGGTCAAATGGGTCAAGTTGACCAATTTGACCCATTTGACTTATTTTAGATCATGGATTGGTTTAGGTTTCATTGGTCATTTGAAATAGAATGGTATCATTATTTCTAATAAATTTGGTTAATATTTGGGTTTGGCTCAATTTGACCTTTTAGGTCAAGTTGGGTTCATGGTCAATTGGGCTAGGTTGGGTCTAGTTGGCTAATTAAGGCTTTGGTCAAGTTCAATAATCATTTTAGAATGAATTTGACCCATTGGTTTCAATAAATTTGGCTTAGATCAAGTTTTGACACATTTTGACTTTTCAGGTCAAGTTAGGTCAACTTAGGTCAAGTAGACAAATGGTCTTGGTTAGGCTCAAATGATGACTTGGACAAGTTCAAACATTAATCATGAATGAGTTTTGATCAATGGTTTCAGTCAATTTGGCATGTAGTAGAGTTTTCCTAGTTTAGGTTTCATTTTAGTCAAATGTTGACTTGGTCAACCCTTAGGTTTGACTTGGTTTGACCCAATTTTAGTGATTGATCATCTCATGATGATTGTTGCTCACAATGTGAGGCTTAGTTGGGTTTAGTTCAATCCAATTTGGGTAGGATTAGAATTTGGCTCATAAGGGGTACTTTAGGTCACTTTGGGTCAAGTGAGCCTAAGTGAATCAAATGGCTTGATCAAAGCTTGATTTAGTTTGATTGAACTCACATATGGACTTATGATTGAAATATAAATCCATTTGCAAGAGATTGAAGTCAAATGGGTTTTGATTTATTTGACAATTTCAAGTTCAAAGGGTGAACATGAGTTTGACTTGGGTTTGAATTTTTAATTTAGTTTTGGTTTAATGATTGAAGTTTGTATTTATATTTGGAATCATGATTGTAGGATTGATTAAATCATTAAGAAAAATCAAGAGTTTAGCTTGATTTGAATTGGATTTGGCTAAGTCCAAGAGTTCGACTTGAAAGGCTTAGGTTGAATTTTGGTTGAATTTGAGTTTGATTTTGGATTTAGTTTGATTGATTTGAATTTATATTTCATTTATTTATCTGAATATAAATAAGAATATAAATGAGTTGTGAGAAAATTTCATGAGTTTGAATTGATTTTGGATAAGTTCATAAGAGGAAAATCAAAGTGACTTAGGAAAGATTTTGGAATTTGATTTAGATTTCAATCATAGGATTCAATCATGGGTTTCAATCATTTGGAATTGATTCATGATTTGAGAAAATCCATTAAATTGATTCAAGGTCTGATTGAGAGTTGAAGTTGATATGAGTTTGGAGTTTGACTTGAAAGAAGGAAGTGAGGATTTGGTTTAAGCTATAGGGTAGGCAAATTTTCTAACACCCCTAAGGCATGACCTATTCCTATGGCTAACTCTTCTAAGTCTCTAGGGTTAGGTTGAGTGTCCACCTAATCATTAGATGTGTCTTAAGATTAAGCAACTCTTAAAGTGGAGAAGTCTTATGTCTAAGGCGGAGAGGTTGAGAGCTCATCTTAAAAATGGGGTCAACAAAGGGCGACCAATAGGTGTGATGTGATTGACAAGGTACACCACATGTATTAGTGCTGACCGAAATGATCAATAACACCAAACAATCATAAGCACTAATAGAAACAGTCTACTTATAGCCCAAGGTGTAGAAGGAATTCAGAGCTTAGTGCAATGTGACTATGCTTATACATAAGGGAGGGAAGGAGGAATCCATTAGGGATAGAGTAAGTGAACCTTCCACTAGGGAAGCAGGTTCAAGTCATCCACAAAGGCGATGAGAGGTTTGATTTGAGTATCACTGGGGAGAGAAATTGATTTGATTTGTTTAATTTGTTTAATTATGTTTATTTTGACTCCATCGGGGATAGAAAAGTGAACACTCCACTGCGAAGGCAAGTTCAAGTCATCCACTAGGGAGGAAGAGTTGTGAAATCTACTGAGGGATTAGAATTCTGAGATCCACTGGGGAGCTAGAAAGATTTGCATCTCACCGAGGAGAAGAAAAATATTTTGATTTAGATTGATTGATTATTTTATTTATTTCATTGGATTTGTTTCAAATTTTTTTATATTTTGAGATGGGTCCTGTTGGTTTGCGATGGATTGTATTGAGTAGGGGCCGTGATGGCCTTGATTTACCAATCCAAAGAGGTAGTCCAAAGTAGGGCTATCCAACCAAAGGAATGTGTTTCGGTATGCAGCAGCTATACTAGGAAGAAAGCATAGTAGACTTAGATCCTCCAAAGTTGGGACCAGTTGTTGGGGTGATCTATTGACAAGGAAATAGATAGAACCTAACCTAGGGCTGACTATTGAGTGAATGCTGCTGGGGGATTTAAATTAGCTCAAAGATAGTCAAAGATTGATTTCATTTTTTTAGTTTGTTTTGATTATGATGGATCCCATAGGTTTGCGATGGGCTACACTGAGCAGAGGTCATGGATTCCTAGACCTAACTCAGATTTACCAATCCAAAGGGAGTAGTCTACAAACCACAAGGTAGGACTTACCAACTAAAGGGATGCCTTTCGGTTTGTAGTGGTCAAGTTAAGAAGAAAGCACGGGGACTCACATCTTCTAGAACAAGGAACCACAGGGGTGATCCGTTGGTAAGGAAATAGATCAAACCCGACCTAGGGCTGACTATTGAGTGAATGTTGTTGGGGGACTTAAATCAGCTCAAAGATAGTCAAAGATAATTTTATTTTTTTTTAATTTATTTTGATGAATTTCATTGGTTTGCGATGGATCACACTGAGAAAGAGCTTATATCAGCCTAGACCTAACTCAGATTTTCTAAACCAAAGGGAATAGCTTCTCGACCCATGGGAGGACTATCCGACCAAAGGAGTGCCTTTCAGTTTGTAATGATCAATTAAGGAAAAAAGACTCTGAAACTAAAAGCACTACATCTTCCATTACAAAAAGACCACTGAGGTGATAAGTTGTTTTGAACAACAAATCAAACCCAACTTAGGGATGCCCATCAATTTGCGACAGTCATGCTAGAAAGAATGCGTCATAGTATTATATCTTCCAAAGCAGAATGACTGTCGGGGAAATTTGCTTGTGGAAAAATAGATCAAACCTGACCTAAGGCTGACTATGGAGTGAGTACTGACCCGGGGATTTATCTCAACTGAGGTAGTCAGCAATTTCTATAGTGAGTTTTGTTGACACTACCCTAAAGTTAGGATGCCTGCCTGGAAAAAAGGGCCCTTTGGGGGCTTGAATTCCTAATCCACAAGCGAATTAATTAATTATTTATTTGTTTAGTTTCTTTTATAGTGGACCTTATTGGTTTGCGAGGGATCAAACTGAGAAGGAGCTTATATTAGCTTAGCCCTCTCTTAGATTTACTGAACTAAGGGAGAATCTATGGATCCGCTGAACAAATTCTCCAACCACAGGGGTGGCTACTAGGAAAGGGGGACTGCGCAATCCAAGAGTAACATGGGTAGTGTCTAAATGGGGTCGCAAAAGACATGATCCAAATAGAATGCTCGTAGGGAGAGGGGCCGCTAAGGGCTTAATCCAAAACCCTGGAGAAGATGACATGGCTAATCATATATCAAATAGGTATTTGGTGGCCAACTCAAGGAGAAAGCTTAGGGACTCACATCTGCCAAGAGTGGTTTATCCGGTGAGTCATCGATAGAACATCAACCAACCTAAGGTGCCATTGTAGCAATCGCCTAGAAGAAAGCTCGGGACTCACATCTTCTATAGTGAAATAAATTGGATAGTCTCTTCTTGACAAGTGCCACCTAGGGTGACTATGAGTGAATGCCACCGGGGACTTATATCACTCAAATGTAGTCAAGAGGAAAGGAGCCTCTGGGGACTTATCCTAAACCTCAAATATATTCGACTGAGTTAATGCATGGTGGTTAGTTCAAGAAGAAAGCACGGGAACTCACATCTTCTTAAACAAAATCAACACGAGGTAGCTTACTGGCTGAGTAGTGAAGACTACCAAATTAACAAGGCGCTCATTGGTTTACAATGGTCAAATTAGGAAGAAAGGGCAGGGACTCACATTTTCCAACAAATGACCATTGGAGTGACATACTAGCAAGGTAGCTTGTAGACCTGACCTAGAGCAACTAATGAGTGAGTGTCATAGGGGGCTTGCTCCTACATCAAAATAGCTCGAGGAGAGGATATGTGTTTATTTTTGTGCTTGTGTAAAAAGGAATAGGACGTCGCTAGGGAACTCTTACACCTACCTTAAAATGCACTGAGAAATTTGATGAAATGGCACCATGGATGGAAACAGGAATACCAACTAAGAAAGGATGTCGCTCAGGTTCTCCTACACCTAACTTAGTTGTGCTAGTCAAAATAAGATGCCTCTTGGGTTCTCTCACACCTATTCTAATAGCACTGGGAGATTGTGTTTTTGTTGTGAAAGAGGGATAGGATGTCGCTAGGGGACTCTTGCACTTATCCTAAACACATCATGGTGGATTCACAAGACAAGCAAACAATGCTTTGAAAGAAGGATATTTTGATGAAATGGAATCAGATTTTTGTTGATTGATAGAATTATTTTTAAAGCATGATTTTTATGGGTAGTCTTTCTTCAAATATAGCCCATTAATTAGAAGCATTGGGTGTTCCCCTTTACAATCAATAAGCTGATAAAATTCTCCTTAGTAGGCCTTCTCTTTGACATAGGGGCCTTCCCAAATGGGTTCAAATTCAATGGGCAACAATTGGTCTCCTTAGAAATAACACAAGTTCTCTTACTAAAAAAGACCAAGGGTGGATCGGCTTGTTGTAAGCTTGAATCATTTTGGCCTTGTATAACTCGAGGTTCTGGCACGCCTAAAGGCAACTCTCCTCTAAACCTTCAAGCTCTACTAATCACAACTTTGTATTCTGCTCTATAGTGATCTTGTTACCCAATGCTATCCTTAGTGAAGGGAGTTGGACTTCTAAAGGTAGAACAGCTTCAGACCCATACACTGAGGAGAATGGGGTAGATTGAGTTGGGGTTCAGTGTGTGGTGCGATAGGCCCACAAGGCTTCAACCAAGTGCTCATTCCACTACTTCTTATTATCATCAAGAGTCTTCTTTAGTATCTGGATGAGAGTTTTGTTGAATGCTTTTGCTAAGCCTTTTACTTTGGGGTAGTAGATGGTGGAGTATCTCCATCTATACCATGTCTTCTGGCAAAGCTATTGATCTTAGTGCTTTTGAATGCAGTACCATTATCGGATATAATTCATCGAGGCACCCCAAACCTATATACGATATGGTTCCTAAAAAATTGAAGCACATGCTGAGTGACCTCTCTGAGTGGGATTGCCTCTGCCCACTTGGAAAAGTAGTCGATGGCAGCTAAGATGAATCGATGCCCCTTGGAAGATGGAGGATCGATAGGACCCACAATGGTGGTACCACAACACATAAATGGCCATGAGGCTAATGTAAAGTGTAGAATGTTGGGTGGTTGATGTAAGACCACACCATGTACCTTACACAAATGACATCTCCTAGTTACATCCATACAGTCTGTAATCATCGAAGGCCAATAGTATCCTAGTCTCCTGATCTCCGTCTTCATCTTTGGACTAGATTGATGTGCTCCACATAGACCTGAATGTACCTCAGTTACAATTCCATGGGCTTTGTGTTTATCTAAACAACATAACCACATTTGGTCAAAGGACCATCGATACAGGGTGCCATCAACAAGAGCATAGGAGAGAGCTCTTTATTTCACCTGATGGGCTTGTGGCTTTTCTTGAGGTAGTTAACTGGTGTTCAAATAGTCTATGAACAGTTGCCTCCAATCTAGCTCCTTGTTTTTATAGGCAATGCCAACCTCCCCTTCAAGAGAAAGTTTCTCGATGAGTTCAACATCAATAAGAGACATGACTTGTCTATTTTGGACCCTTATTGGAATGGACTCATCTTCAAGACATGCCAATTCTTTGGCAAGTTTGGCCAAAGCATATTACGTTCTTCGCCGGGAACCTTAGATGGTGACTTCGTGGATTTGCTACTTCATGGTATACATGGTAATGACAGGACTCACAATATGATTGATGACCAACGAGAATCCCCAAAGATGTTGATGCTCTTGACAGATAGCTAACTCTGACAGTAATCAAAGCCTCATACCATTGTTGGTGTAGGATTGGAAAGATAGTATGAAATCTCATCACATCACTCTGGAGTTAGAGAACTATTCTACCCCTTTTCTAGATAAGATCGTGGTGCTTCCCCTTTATGAAAAGAAGTTACACCATCAAAATACATCTCCCATCGGTCAACCTCTAAGTTCATGATTTGTTCATCGGAGATCACTAAGAAGAATCAAGGAAGTGGGTGTGCTAAGAAATCGCTGCTTATCCTTTTACGCAGAGGGGTAATGTGATATCAAACTGCGAGAGAATCATGGACCATTATGCCAAACATCCAAATAGCATTGTCCATGTCATGAGATACAACAGTTGATTGGTTATGGAAATCAAGTTCACCTTATGAAAAAGCATATAGTGCCTTAGCTTTTGGGAGTCAAAGATCAAATCTAGGCAATATTTCTTAATAGGTGGGTAGTTCGTTTTAGCAGGAATCCGATGACGGTTGAGGTAGTAGAGAGCACTCTCCTTCCCTTTGTCATTGGCATGGGCCAACATGGCACCGAGGGAGTCATCCAATACAGTAGTGTAGAGAATGAGTGGCCTGCCTGAGATTGGGGTTGCTAGAATTGGCAACTTCACCAAATACTGCTTGATATCTTCAACGGCATGATGACACTTGTCATCCCACTTGAACTTGTCATCCTTTTTTACAAGTACTGAGAATGTCTTGCATCTCCCCAATAGGTTGAAAATAAAGCATCCTAGATATGCCAATCGTCCTTGGAAAGATCTAAGTTGAGTTAAATTATTAGGAGGTGGCATTTCTAAGATAGCTTTGATCTATTTCTATTCCCTGATAATAAAACCAAGGAATTTCAAGCTACTCAATGCACACTTAGGGGATTCATTTTGAGGTTATATTATCTTAACCGCTTCAAAAAACTACTCTCAAGTCAAAGAGATGGTCTTCCTTTTCTCTGCTCTTGACTACTAGATCATCAACATAGCACTTAACCCGATGATGGATGAGTTCGTTGAAGATCTAAGTCATGGCCCATTGGTATGTAGAAATAGCATTTTTAAGGTTGAAAGGCATGACCCTATAATAATAGATTTTGATCAGGGATTGAAAAGGAGTATTTCTTTCATCCTCGGGGGCCATCTTGATTTGGTTATAGCTAGATGACCCATCCATGAAGGAGAAATCTGCATGAGATGAAGCGATGTCCACCATTAACTATGATATAAGAAGAGGAAACTCATTCTTAGGACATGCCTTGTTTAAGTCCTTGAAATCGACACATATGTGAATTTGGCCATTCTTTTTCTTAACTGGGATGACACTGTCTAACCAGGTAGGGTATTTTTTTTTTCCTGATGAAGCCAACATCGATTAGTTTCTTGACTTCAGAAATGGCCTATTGTTCAATTTCTAATCGCATGCATCTAGGAGCTTACTTGATAGGACTAATGCTAGGATCTATTGCTAGTTTGTGGACTTCTACATCAGAAGATAATCTGGGCATCTCTTCATAACTCTATGCAAAGCAGTATTTAAACTCAATCATTAGCCCAACTAAGTCACTAGTTTCTTCTTCATTCAACAATGAACTGATATGTCAAGCATGGGTTTTCTTCTATCCCGAGGTTGATTTCCTCTTCAAATTGTTGAGTGGATCTCCTCTTCAAATTCTAGCGGTGCATCTTTGATTTAGAGATCATCTGGATAATCTAAGGATTCTAAACACACATCCTCATAAGAGTTAGTTGGTGTGAAAAGAACCTATCAGACTCCAAATCATTGGTGACAGCTAAGTAGTAATCTTCATCGTCGACTGGACCCACTATACCAAATCATAGTCGTGATCTTGATTGTGCTTGCCATCCTATGTTGTTCCATAGCTTTTCAAAGTACTCCGACTTGTGCTTAGACTATTATAAGGAATCAAACCCTTCTTTACAAGATTAAGGACACAAGGTGAATACCAATCAAAAGGCAATTCCATTAATTCTTTATATGAAATTTCCTTAAGTTCTACATTAACTTCAGGACTTGAGGAGGATGATCCAAAAAAGAATCTCTTCAGCTTCATATCCTTAAAAGACTGAGGGCCTTCCTTAACTACTCAACCTTCAGCTTTTCAAGATGAAAGTAAGGTTTGAGCTAAGGTTCCTAACTATTGCCTGATAGTTTCACATACATTTGATTTGAATCCTTTGCTTTATCTGGAG
The DNA here is from genome assembly GCA_021442155.1 of Cymbidium sinense. Classification (NCBI taxonomy): domain Eukaryota; kingdom Viridiplantae; phylum Streptophyta; class Magnoliopsida; order Asparagales; family Orchidaceae; genus Cymbidium; species Cymbidium sinense. The sequence continues at coordinate 86,407,338 of CM038228.1, forward strand.
GCCCGATATTTGTCTCTATCTGGCTCAAGCATCACCTCTAAAGAAACCCACTGAGAGGGGTTGGCTGGTACACTAATCACATTAGACTTGTTGTCTGAGCTAGATTCCAAGTCTGTGTGCATAGTAGGGGTACTCCTATGAACTGAAACATAACCCCTGTTGAATGATGGCCAACCAGGTGGGCTTCCACCTCTGAAATTGTCTCTGCTTCTGCCTCTGCCTCATGGAGGTGGAGTCATCCTACCCACATGTCCATATGATGGAATGAATTGTGGTGGAATGTGATATGCAGCTCTAATTCTTCTTCAATTTCCCTTTCTTGTTCACTTGGATCTTCATTTTTCTTTTCTTTTTCTTTTGCATTTTCTTTTTTCTTCATTTTCTTTTTCTTTCAAATTTCAATTTTATCCAAGTTCATGAGAAAGGATGTTTTGAGGAAGATAGTAGGTTGCATCCTCATATATCTCAACCTCTCTAACTGAAAATGGCTTTTTCATCTCCTTTGACATAGTATGCAATCCCATCTTTCCTAAACTTGATGCACTGATAGAAGGAGGATGGAATCATCTTGTTCTAATGTATCCCAGGCCTACCAAGAAAAGTAATGAATGAAGTATTCGAATCAATGATATAAACATTGGCTTCATTCTTCCAGTCACTTATCTCCAAAGGTAATACTATGGAACCTAAAGCCCTCTCGCCTTGTTCATTGAATCCTCTCAACATCATTTGATCTCCTTGGAGTATGGAGATGTTGATCCTCAAATAAGCAAGGGTCTTTGGAGTCATAATGTTCACTGATGCACCTGGATCGATGAGAACTCTGGCAAGTCTGAATCTATCTATGTCCACTGTAATGTAGAGGGGACGATTGTGCTCCATGTCCCCCAGAAGTAGGTCTTCATCTATGAAAGTGATTCCCTGAGCTTTTTTGGAATAATGTGCCTCCTCACCAATAGTGGTCAACTGAGCTAAGCATATTTTAGGATCATGGAGAGCCTTGATTAATGATTCCCTCATCTCTTTAAATAAGACAAGGGCATCATATATGCTTAGATTAGATAACAACTTTCTTAGGTGAGAAAGGACATTATAGTCCACCTTAGGATGATCCTCCATAAGCATATCCAAGGGTGGAGCATCCTGTGGAGGGGCTTCTTGATCCTCTGAACCGATGACTTGTTTCCCTCATCTTGAGGTGTGCCCCTAGGAGGTAGAACCTGCCACTACTGAGGTTGACTTGTGATCTCTTGTGGTAGGGTAATAAAGATTCTACCACATCCGCTCACCTACAGCTTCTCCTATGGGACCCTAGAAATTGGATGATTCCAAGTCTATCTCAAGAGGTGAACCCAGTATTCAAAGTAGAAAAATCTAACTCAATTAAAGATCGATTATTATTTGTTTAGACTTGAAGAGTTATCATTAGGAATAGATTCAGACAACCCATCAGAAGTGACATAGATGTAATTCAAACTAGGTTTATTCTTCAATTTCTTAGATTTGGTAAGAGGTACATAGTAGAAATCAAATAAAGTAAGAGTAGTTTTACGCCCTCATCCACCGATACAAGATGTCTACTAGAAGAAGAAGAGCTAGCTGAAGTGGAGGTAGTGGCTGATGTTGTAGCTGCAATGGTGGGCTGGAGGCTAGACTCGATCGGTGGTTGCGCTACTGGACTCACCCAAGGCATTTCTCAAGTCTCCAAGCCACGGGAAGGGGGATTTCGATTGAAACTGCTAGCCATTGATGGGGAGCTTGGTCAATTGAGTAATCCACTTCTAATCAAGACTTGAAACCTTCAATAGAGCTTCACCTCCACTAGACGAAGCTACCTCCTATGTTGGAAGCACCGGTGATAGCCTCTAATGAGGTATTGCTCAAAACCGATCCTCCCTTAAAAATTGCTTGTTCTTTTGTGAAGGGAATTGTAATCCCATTAGATTCTCGCCATTGAATGTTCTTCCTTACACCTCTTGATGGTGTGGGATTAATCCTAGCCTAAACTGAGCTTAGGTGAGCTCGAATCAAGCAGTGGAGGACAGACGACCTCCGCCTCCTGTAGCTTAGGCATGGATGAATCATGAGTCATCCATCCTGCATGTTTTGGATGGAAGGTCCTGATTAAATCAATTAGATCCACTGATTTATGGTAAGAAAAGGTTCATTCTAAAAATTAAGACAAAATAAATCCTTCATGAAAATCTTGCTTTAAAAAAAGCACTCTTTCAAAATGCACATAATAAAATATTTTGCACAAAAATTTTCTTAAATCACATTCATCTAACAATCTTCATGATTATTATAGGTAGGATCATCTTCATAAAAAATAATAATAATAAAATTCCAACAATCATAGGCTTTCAAAAAGCACAAAATTTCAAGATGGGCATTTCCATCCAATATATCCAAATGTATTAGATGGATGTTACATCTTCGAACCAAAATCATAATTTTGAAACTTCACTCAACACATTCTACATGTGTTAAGTTGGAATCCTCACCTTTCCAAAGCACATATGAAACCTTTCCATTCAATATGCCCACATCTATTGACTGGAGGTTTCATTTCCAATCAAAATTAAAATAAGTTTTCACCAAAAAAAAAAAAATTCAAACACATTTGGAACTTCATTTAGCATACTCAAATTTGCTAAGTGAAGTCTCCAAATTCAAGACCAAAAATTTTCAAAAAAAAAACACACATTTGGAATTTCATTTAGCATACTCAAATTTGCTAAGTGAGGTCTCCAAATTCAAAACCAAAAATTTTCAAAACATATTTTAAATTTCATTTAGCATACACAAATTTGCTAAGTGAAGTCTCCAAATTCAAAACCAAAAATTTTCAAACACATTTAGGACTTCATTTAGCATACTCAAGTTTGCTAAAAGGAAGTCTCCACTTTTTCAAAACTAGAATTTGAAACACATTTTGGAATTTCATTTAGCATACTTAAATTTGCTAAGTGAAATCTCCATCTAAAATACATTGGAATTTCACTTTAGCATACCTCATTTGCTAAAGTGAAGTCTCTATTTTTTCAAAATCTGAAACAAAAAAAATACATTAGGATTTCCTTAGCATACCCAAATTTGTTAAGGATCCTATTTTTCAAAATCAAGAACTCCAAAATAAATGAAACACATTAGGATTTTCTTAGCATACTCAAATTTGCTAAGGATCCTAATTTAAAAAAAAAAGACACACTTGGGTTCTCCATTTAGCATACCCAAATTTACTAAATGAGAATTCTAATTTTCAAAGTTACCAATAGTTTACAAGATAAAGCAATCAAAGAAAAAGAAACAATTATTTTCAAACACCTCACTTAGCATACCCAAATTTGCTAAGTGAGTGAATTCCAAAATATCAAATCAAAAACAAAAAACAATTAACCCTTTCTTTAACATTCTAAAATTTGTTAAAGAAAAGGATCCTCAAATCAAAATCTAATTTTAAACACAAACCTATGGAAGCATCTTTCTAAAAATATTTGAACCCATTTTAACAATACCCAAATTTGTTGAAAGTGGATTCTATATTCAAAATTCCTCTTTCCAATTAAATCTCTAAATCCATTCTAATTCTATTTAAACCCAACTTAACACTTCTAAGATGTCGGATGTGGGTTAAAAATTTAAATTCAAATTTAGAAGTCAACAAAATAGAAATCTGATCCAAGTTTATTTCCAACATTATAGATTCTTAGTACTAGTCTCAGTTGTAGCTACAGTTCAGTTTTTAGTTGATTATTATGACCTCTCAGAAGTATGTGTTTACCTTCCCTTACAACATGGACTTGGTCTTGGATCAGGCCAGCCTTCCCCGTTCTGATTACGCCCACCTCATTCATTTTGGACGAGGTTTCGAGGGGGCGAGGATTACCTGTGAGTGCAATCACCTCATAACTATTAGTAGGACCACAGTGGCCGGGTAGAAGCCAGTCATTCAGATTGATTTTCCATCAGACTCTTATATCCTTGAAGAGAGAAGAATGGCTTTCTTGAAGTGCGATTAAGATGCCGACATGCACTAGTGTGTCCTGTGGTTTCCCGTGCTATCTTAGTGAGAGCTAGCAGCCACTCATTAGCACCCTCAAAGGGTAAGGCTCGTCTGATCCCTGAGATTGTATCCCCAACTTTTGAGGTTGGGTCTAGCCCTTACTCCAGTCACCCTTCTAGGAATCAGAGGAGGAATAAAAATGGCATGATAAAGAGGTACCATACAAGATTATTAGAGAGATGGTGGCCACTACACGGTCAGTTGTTGAGGAGTTACCTATTTTGACTTCCTCTCTAGTTATAGCAAACCCATTTCATCCTCTCTCTGGGTCTGACAGAAAGGATGCTAGGAGGATCCATACTTCACCTCCACTAGTTTAGTACTGCAGTAGTTACAGTGGGGATTATGCCTGCCTCCATTTAGTTTATGCTAGGTTGAGCTTCTGAGATGCAGAGCTCAATTTGACTTGAGCTCTATTATCCCCTGCAGCATGGGGAAACATCTACGGAAGGAGAGGGCTAGGGAGGCCCATACTACAATCCAAATCACTAGTCAAGAGAGGCATAGATTTAGATGTCAATCTGTAGCTTTCGCACTCATTGATTTCCTGATCAGTGTGCTACCCATGCTGATCACATAGACAGTATTTTGCTTACTGGGATGACCCATCATAGGAGGAGGATGCCTATTACAAGAGAGTCGGTGGTGTCTCCACCACACCGCTCTACCCCCTGTCCACCGTCATCCATTCATGTCACAGCATCTCTAGTTCCGTCGAAGGCCATGAAGGCCACATCCAGAGAGAAAGTGGACTCCTTTGGTGATCCGATTATGACCGAGGGATCCTATTCCATCTACACCACCTACTGTGGTGTGACCGAGCTCTCCTGCTCAATCTTCTGCCCCAATTATGGTGCGGAAGGAATGGCGACCCCAAAGCATAGTGGCCATCCCTTCACCAACACCACCAGTTCAGCAAGACATAGAGATGGTTGCAGCTATTGTAGGGGGACCAGATGATAGCCCAGTTGTACCCATGATTATAGAACCTCCTAGGAGTGTCATCCCCTATTAGAGTCAGTGACAGCCAGGAGTGTGTCTCTTCTAGCGAGTACAATCCTCATAGGATTGATTCTCTAGTAGTAGGGGATGTTTGGTGCCTCTCAGTACATGACAGTGATCACTCCGGTCAGCCAAAGACATTTATGTCTATTCAGATTGATCATTCTTTAGATAAGATAGTGGCTCATTATTTCATGAAAAAGAAGGAAATCCTAGGATATGATTGGTCTGATGAGGAGAAGGTTAGCTTTGATCCCAATGAAGATGATTTGTTGGGAGACTCAGCATGATAGATACCGTAGGATCCTTCCTCAAAGAGTAGTAGGCTATGGAAGGTGATGAGGTTGAGCAGGAAGACACAACCCACTCAACCCAACACCTCCTAGCACAAATCAAGAAGGATGAGAAGATAGATAGGATGGAGAAGAGGCTAGAAGATCTATTAGCAGCTATCTTAGCATTGCAGAATCAAGCCCCGATAGTTTATCCTACCATAGCTGAGACTAGTCAGCCAGAGTTAGTGCATGTCTTGGACATAGCCAAGACCTTACCTCCCATTAAGCAAGGTAGCACTAGCATGTATAGAAAGGTAGTGGATAGTACCTCCATACAAGAAAAAGATATCAAGTCCATGGTTGAGCAGCAGGTGAAGGAAGCATTGGCTCAAGCCCGGGGAGGATCATCAGTTCCAAAGGGTAGACTATACCTAGAGAATTTTGATGCAATCCAATATCTCAAGGGTTTCATGCCACCTTCCTTCAAGAGTTTTGATGGTGGTGGAAACCCAAGGCAGAATATCACATATTTCAAAGCTAATTACTACAACACCGGTGGCAGTGACGCTTTACTCTTCTATCTCCTCGTTAGTAGCTTAGCGGGTATAGCATTTGACCAGTACATTTAACTTTCCAACAGTTCAGTGAAGATATTTGCTGAGTTGGAGCAACTCTTCATCAAGAGGTTTGCTGGAGCTCAACCAAGAGTCATTGTGGGTGATCTCGTTGTAGCACAACAGCACCCAGGTGAGTCCCTTATTGACTATATTCTCAGATGGCATAACCTGAGTATGAAATGCAAGCCGCAGTTGTCTGAACAACATGCTATTGAGATTCTTTTAAAGAATATCCATGGCACGGTAGCCTCCATGCTTAAGGGCTTCACTATCAAAACTTTAGAGAAGTTAATCAACAAGGTGGCTAGTCTGCAAGGAGAGGCCAAACAGTTGCCTTTCCAAGATCAATTGCCTAAGCAGAAGTCACAGAAGGTATATGAGAAGAAGCCGAGAATAGTGACAGTAATAGATAAGAGGAAGCAACCAGCTAGGGATCAGTCTGAGAGACCACAACCGCAGTAGCCTCCACCTCCTCCACCACCACCGAGGCAGCCCTATCGACTACCACAATAGCCTCTGTAGCCTGCACCACCTCTTACTTAGCCACATCATCAGAAATGGTACACATACCTATCTCCTAGTTAGTATGGCCCACCTACTCTTTTAGATAAGCTTAACAAGCCTTATTCATTTAAGAGGGAGGTAATCAGGAAGATCTTTAAGAATCTCTTAAAGAAGCTTGATTTTCAGCTACCCAAACCTAAGAGACTAGAGGAAGTGGGCAAAAGTCATGATACTAATTTTTACCCCTACCCCTGTATGCTAGGTTATATTTTGGAGGATTGTTTCACATTCAAGGACTGGCTTGAACATAATTTCAAGATCTGCGCTATAGTCATCCCTAAGAAATACCTTGTGGAACAACCTTCTAGTTCCATTAGAATAATCCTTGGGGATACTTGTGATCCTTCCAAAATTAAAGAAGGTTGGGATATCTCCCAATCCAAAACCTCTAAAAAGATTGCTCAAAAGATCAAGAAACTTTCCTTGCAGGTGCCTGAGTCAAGTCAAACCTCTAACATCAAGGAAGGTTTGCAAGTTGCCAATGCCAACTCAAGGAAAGTGGGACCTCAGTAGCAGCCTGTGTCAGCCCAGGATAGCCCAGTAGTGTAACCACCAACTGAGTGTAGCCTCCATTCTACCATTACAACTACCACATCAGTGAGCACCTCTTCTACTTTAGCTAGCTCTGCTTCTTCTACTAGTAGAACTCTTGTATCAACGGATAAGGGCATCAAATCCCTTACCCCACTTATTTTACTTGATTTCTACTTTGTACCTCTTATTAAATTCAAGAAATTGAAGAGTAAAGCTAGTTTGAACTACATCTATTCCACTTTTGATGGGTTGTCCACTTCTATTCCTAATGATAACTCTTCAAGTCAAAATAACTATAATAATTCTGATCTTCCTCTTTTTGATTCAGAGTTGGATTTTCCCACTCTGAATACTATGGGTTCACTTCTTGAGATAGACTTGGAATCATTTGATTCTGAGGCTCCCATAGGAGAAGCTAAAGGTAAGCCTGACGTGCAGGTATAATCTTCCATTGCCCTTCCATAAGAGATCACTGAAGTCAACCTTCGTAGTGGCAAGGTTTTACCTCCTAGGGCAGCACCTCAAGATAGAGGGAAATAATTCATTGGTTTAGAAGATCGAGAAGCTCCTCCATAGGATGCTCCACCCTTGGATATGATTGTGGAAGATTAGCCCAAGGTGGACTATAATGTCCTCTCTTATCTACGAAAGTTGCCATCTAAGCTAAGCACATTATCTTATTCATAGTGATGATGGAATCATTAATCGAGGCTCTCCTTGATCATAAAATATGCTTAGCTCAGCTGACCGCTATCAGTGAGGAGGCACATTACTCCAGAGAAGCTCAAGAAATCACTTTCATAGATGAAGACTTACTTCTAGGGGATATGCAGTACAACCGTCCCCTCTACATTACAGTTGATATGGGTAGATTAAGACTAGCAAGAGTTCTCATCGATCAAGGTGCATCGATGAACATTATGACCCTTGCCTATTTGAGGATTGACATCTCCACACTCCTAGGGGATCAGATGATGTTTAGAGGATTCAATGAACAAGGTGAGCGGGCTTTAGGATCCATAGTGTTACCTTTGGAGATAGGTGAATGGAAGACTGAAGCCAAGTTTTACATCATTGATTCGAATACTTCATTCACTGCTTTGCTTGGTAAGCCTTAGATACATCATAACAAGATGATTCCATCCTCCCTCCATCAGTGCATCAAGTTCAAAAAGGGTGGGATTGAGTACTGTCTCAAAGGTGATGAAAAGCCATTTTTAGTTAGAGAGGTTGAGATATATGAGGATGCGGCCTATAATCTTCCTCAAAACACCCTTTCTTGTGAACTTGGACAAAACTCAAATGCAAATTCAAAAGAAAAAGAAAATGAAGCAAAAAAAAAAAGAAAATGAAAAAGAAAAGAAAAATGAAAATCAAAGTGAACAAGAAAGGGGAATTGAAGAAGAAGTGGAGCCGCATATCACATTCCACCCACAATTCATCCCATCATATGGATATGTGGGTAGGATGACTGAACCTCCACTAGGCAGAGGTAGAGGTAGAAATAGAGGCAGTTCTAGAGGTGGAAGACCCCCTGGTTGGTCATCAGCTAATAGGGGTTATGTTTCAGTTCATAAGAGTACCCTTACTATTCACATAGATTTGGAATCCAGCTCAGAGGATGAGTCTCATGTGATTAGTGTACTAGGCAACCCCTCTCAGCAAATTTCATTGGAGGTGACTTTCAATCCAGACATCAATGAAGACTAGGCCTCCAGTCAAAGAAAAGTATTTGAATCAAATGCATGCAAAACTACCAGATAGTAGCTAGGAACCTTAGCTTTAACCTCACTTTCATCTCAAAATTGAAGGTTTAGTAGTTAAGGAAGCCCCTTAGTCTTCCATGGATGCAAAATCGAAGAGATTCTTTTAGGTTCATCATCCTCAAATCTTGAAGTTGATGTAGAACTTGAGGAGGATTCATTTAAAGAATTAATGGAATTACCATTTGACTTTTACTCGCCTTGTGTTCATAATCTTACACAAAAAGGTTCGGTTCCTCATACATAGTCTAGGCACAAGTCAGAGTATTTTAAGAAGCTTTGAAACATTACAAGTAGAGAAGCACAATCAAGATCAGGACTAGGATTTGGTATAGTGGGTCCAATCGACGATGACGATTGTTACTTAGTTGTTACTAATTATTTGGAGTCTGATAGGTTCTTTCCACAAAATAAGAACTCTTATGAGGATGTGTGTTATAGAAACCTCTGATGATCCAGGTGATCTCCAAATCAAAGATGCACCACCAGAATTTGAAGTGGAGATTCATTCAACAATCGACAAACTTAAAGAAATCAACCTCAGGATAGAAGAAAATGCATGCCCGACATACATCAATTCGTTGCTAAATGAAGAAGAAATAAATGATTTAATTAGGCTATTGATTGAGTTTAAGGACTATTTTGCATGGAGTTAAGAAGAAATGCCTGAATTATCTCCTGACGTGGCAGTCCATAAATTAGCTATAGATCCTAGTGCTAACCTTATCAAGCAAGCTCCTAGATACATGCGATTAGAAATCGAACAAGAGGTCCTTTTTGAAATCAAGAAACTAGTCGATGCTGGTTTTATCAGAGAAGAAAGATACCCTACCTAGTTAGCTAGGGACATGCCAGTTAAGAAGAAGAATGGCCAAATTTGCATATGCATCAATTTCAGGGACTTAAACAAGGCATGTCCTAAGGATGAGTTTCCTTTCCCTATACTAGAATTAATGGTGGACATTGTCTCATCTCATGCAGTGTTCTCTTTCATAGATGGGGCATCTAGCTACAACCAAGTCAAGATGTCTTCTGAAGATTAAAGAAACACTGCTTTTCAAACCCCGATCGGAATCTTCTACTATAGGGTCATGCCTTTCGGCCTTAAAAATGCTGGTGCTACATACCAACAGGCCATAACTCAGATCTTCAACGAACTCATCCATCACTAGTTTAGTGTTATGTTGATGATATAGTAGTCAAGAGCAAAGAAAAGGAAGACCACCTCTTTTACTTGAGGGCAGTTTTCGGACAGTTAAGACAATATAACCTCAAATTGAACCCCCTGAAGTGTGCATTCGGAGTAGCTTCAGAGAAGTTTCTTGGTTTTGTTGTTCAACACTGGGGAATAGAAATTGATCCAAAAAAGATCAAACTATCTTAGAAATGCCACCTCCTAAGAGCTTAACTCAACTCAGATCTTTCCAAGGATGGCTGGCATATCAAAGATACTTTATCTCCAATCTATCGGGGAGATGCAAACCATTCTCAGCACTTGTCAAAAAGGATGCCAAGTTCAAGTGGGATGACAAGTGCTAGCATGCCTTTGAAGATATCAAGTAGTATTTGGTGAAGCTGCCAGTTCTAGCTTCCCCAATCCCGGGCAGGCCACTCATCCTCTATGCTACTGCGTTGGATGACTCCCTTGGTGCTCTGTTGGCCCAAGCCAACGATGAAGAAAAGAAGAATGCTCTTTACTACCTTAGCCGTCGTCTGATCCCAGCTGAAGTGAACTACCCAAAAACTGCGACACTATATGCTTTCTTATAAAGTGGACTTGATTTCCAAAATCAACCCACTGCAGTACCTCATGACACGACCAACGCTATCCGGACGGTTGACACGCTGGTCCATGATACTCTCGTAGTTTGATATCACATTCGTACCCCCCAGTGCGATAAAAGTACAAGCACTAGTGGATTTTTTTAGTAGTACACCCACTTTCTACTAATTCTCTGCTTAGTGATGATCTCCTTGATGAACAAATCATGAACTTAAGGGAGGTTGACAACCGTCGATGGGAGATGTATTTTGATGGTGTAGCTTTGTTGACCTCATTTTTAGAATGAGTTCTCAACCCCTCCATCTTAGACATAGGACTTCTCTTAGACTTTAAGAATTCCTTAGTCTTAAGACACATCTAGTGATTAAGTGGACACTCAACCTAGTCCTAGAGATTTAGAAGAGTTAGCCATAGGAATAGGTCATGCCTTAGGGGTGTTAGGAAAATCTACCTACCCTTAGCTTTAACCATTCCTCACCTTCCTTCCTTCAAGTCAAACTCCAAATCAATCTTATTTGATTTTCTCAAAACTCAAATCAACTCAATGTGATTGAAATCCATGATTGAAATCCATGATTAAAACCCATTAATGAAATTCCTAAGTTCAAATTTTTCTAAGTCCTTAATTTCTCTCTTATGGACGTAGCCTAAATCATGATCAAACCAAATTAAATCCTTGAAATTTTCTCATGATTCATTTATATTCTCATTTATATTCGAATATATAAATGAAATATAAAATCAGACCAACCAAAATAAACTCAAAATTTAAAATCAATTCATGAAATTTTCGTAAGTGCTTTAAATTCCTTTTAATGGACTTAGCCTAAATCATGATCAAACCAAATCAAACCCTTGAGATTTTCTCATGATTTATTTATATTCTCATTTATATTCACATATATAAATGAAATATAAATTCTAACCAACCAAACTAAACTAAAAATTTGAAATCAATTCATGAAATTTCCTAAGTCCCTTAATTTCCTTTTTAAGGATTTAGCCTAAATCATGATCAAATTAATTCAAATTCATGAGACTTTCTCATAAATAATTTATATTTTCATTTATATTCACATATATAAATGAAATATAAATATAAATAACTTAAATCAAATCCAAAAGTTAAATTCCAAATCTAAAATCCTTCTTAAGTCCTTTAAATTCCTTTTAATAGACTTAGCCAAAATCATGATCAAATCAATTCAAATTCATGGAATTTTCTCATAAATCACTTATATTATCATTTATATTCACATATATAAATGAAATATAAATATAAATCAATCAAACCAAATTCAAAAATTCAAGCTCCAAATTCCAAAATTTCTTAAGTCCTTTAAATTCCCTTTTAATTGACATAGCCTAAATCATGATCAAATCACTTAAAATCCTTGAAATTTTCTCATGATACATTTATAATCTCATTTATATTCACATATATAAATGAAATATAAATCAAAACAATCAAACTCAACAAACCTAACTAAGTCTTTCCTTGAACTTAGCCAAATCAAGCCAAACTCTTGATTTTCCTTCATGATTCAATCAACCCTAAAATCACGAATCCTATAAATGCAAACTTCAATCACTTAATCAAAATCCAATTCAAAAATCAAACCCCAAATCCCTTCATATTCTTCCTTTGAATAAGAAATTGTCAAATGAATCAAAACTCATTTGACTTCGAACCACTTGCAAATGGATTTATATTTCAATCATAAGTCCATATACAAGTTCAATCAAGCTCAAATCAAGCTTTGACCAAACCATTTGACCCACTTGACCCAAAGTGACCTAAAGTACCCTTATGAGCCAAATTCTAATCCTAACCATATTGGATTGAATCAAACTCACCTATGCCTCTCATCATGATCAACAATCACATGGGATGATCAATCAACCAAATTAGGTCAAATTGAGTCAACACTTAGCTAAAATGAAACCTAACATAGCCAAAATCCACCATAGGAAAAATTGATTCAAACCAATGATCTAAGTTCATTCATGACCTATGTTTGAACTTGACCAAGTCAACTTTTGAGCCTAACCTAGCCCAATTGACCACTTGACCCAAGTTGACCCAAGTTGACCTAAAAAGTCAAAATATGTCAAAACTTGATCTAAGCCAAATTGATTGAAACCAATGGGTCAAGTTCATTCCAAATCACTTGTTGAACTTGACCAAAGTCTTTATTTGGCTAACTAGACCCAACCTAGCCCAATTGACCTTGAACCCAACTTGGCCTAAAGGGGTCATGTTGAGCCAAATTCAAACTTAACTAAAATTGATTGGAAATAAATATACCAATCCACTACATATGACTAACCAAACCTAAACCTACCCTTTACCTAGCTCAAATAGGTCAAATGGGTCAAATTGGTCAACTTGACCCATTGACCTAAATGAAGTCATATGAGCCAAATTCAAAACTAAACCAAATTGAATCAAACCAAAGCCACAAAAACATTTCAAATGGTCATATGAACTTGACCCAACCCTTGGTTGGACCCAATTTGGCCAATTGGTCAACTTGACCCAAGTCGACCCATTTTGACCTAAATGGGTTAACATGAACCAAACCATATCAAATGAATTCCAAATCCAATGAAACTTGGCCAAACCTAGTTTCTCCACATACCCAACATATATAAATTGAAAAATTAACCAAATGACCATATTATCCCTAGGCCATATAATAAATTTTGGTCTAATTCATGGGTATTTTGGTGAAGCCCTCTTCATATCAACTTGATACCTTCCTAATAGCTCAAGTGAACTTAATGGAGAGTGGTGCACACAACCCAATGGGTTTGGGTCAACCTAAATTGACCAAAGGCCAAACTCAACCTCCTAACTCAAATTGGCTAATTCAAAATCCTCCTTCCACCCAATTTGAATCACATGGGAGGTTACCAATCCACTCAAGACCTCAAACCGATCATGTGCAAATATTTAACAGCCTAAACAGCCCCTCCCATTTTGTCAATTGGATCAAAATGTCAACTCATGGTTCGCCCGTCTGATTACCATTGAGGGAGATATACTCCCCCTAATTCAATTTGAATTCATCATCCTCACATTCGATTGAGCACTAGAGAGAGTTGGGAAACATTAGAGAGCATTCCTGGGCTTTCTAAGAGGGATTTGAGATAGCCATTTCTTGGTTTTTTTCCTTAGAAAATAGGGGAGCTCATCTCAATCCTCAACTTCCTCTTCACTCAATTCTACTCCAATTCCTCTTACGCACTCCCTCTAGGGATCAAGCCGAGTGCACCTAAGCATTCTCTCAAGTTCCCAAAGCAAAGAGGAGGTAAATCAGATCAAAGCTGCAAAGGGGAGCAAGTGGTGCTAGTCCATAGGGAGATATACTCAACCCCAAGGCTAGAAACTTTCAACAGGGCTTCGTCTCCACTAGACAAAGCTACCTCATCGAACTCGAGTGGCAGTGATCACCTCTGGCGAGGTATCAAATATTTTGACTGCTTATCTTAGGAAGTGTTGGTCCTTTGTTAAAGAAATATTCATGGCATGTGAAATCCACCGTTGGATAGGCTTATCATTAGATTTAGATGGTGTGGGTAAAGTCTCATTTCAATCTGAGCTCAATCGAGCTCAGATCTTTCATTAGATCATGGAAGGTCTTGGTTGATTCTCAGGGGAGAACGAGAGTGATCTTGGTCATCCATCCGCACATTTTGGATGGATGGCCAAGATTAACCACATGTTTTAGAAAACATTTATCCCTTTAGAAACTATGAGGTGATCCCTGGCCGTTCGATCCTTGATCGAACAGTAGGGATCAAACTGCATCCCGTTGTAGCGCCACCTTTATGATGTGACACTTAAGTGAATAGCTCATGATGCGATGCGTGTAAAGCGCACTGACCACCACCGCCACTTGTCATGCTGTGAGGTGAAGGGATTAGTTAGGGATCTAATTAATTTTAATTAATCTCTTAACCTTCAAAAATTCATATCTCTCTCAATAAAATTCAAAAAAATATGAGGTAAATTTTTATGGAAAGTTAATTCAACCTACAATATTTTAAAAATGATTTCAATGGATTTTGAATTATGATTTTCTTTGATTTTGGGTTTTAATGGCAATTTTATTCTGCTAATTATCTCTTACTTAAACCTCTGATTAATCCCAAACTTCTTGGGTATGTTTTAGGGGATGACCTCTACCTCTCCTAATTTTCTTGAGATTTATTTAAGGATTAATTAGGGGAATTGTAAATGTGTTTCCTAATTACTTCTTTAATATAATTAAGGATAATTAAGGTTTGGATTAGTATTTTAATCCCTCATTAGGATTGATCAAGGTTAGATCCAGTGAATAGGAGGCTTAGGGAATAATTTTGGGGTGTTTCCCCTAAGCTATTCTCTAAACCCCTTTTCTTTCCTTAACACTTTTTTAATTAAGGGTTAGTTCATTAATTATCCTCTTAATTAATTTTTAAAAAATTCTAAAACCTTCTACAACTTAATTTATCTACCTAGGGTAGATGCTTAGGTGTTTAAGAACCTAAGTTCAATTAAGAAAATTGAAACCTAATTCATATGTGTGAAGGGGTGTTTCAAAATTACCTAAAGTTAAACCTCTTAGCTTAATTAACCATTAATTATGAGCCAAATTGCATTAGGCCCTTTTTTTACTAGGTGCATTGCAAGTTTAAATTTCTTGTGAGGTTTTATGTCATCTCATTGGCTCATAATTATTCGGTTAATTATGCTAAGGTGGTATAGGTAAGGGTTAATTAACTTGTTTAATTTATACCTTAACCTAATCAAAAGTTAAAATGAACCTAATCATCTAAAAGTTAAACAAAAATGCCAAACACATGTGGGAATGAGTTAGGAATAGCAAACTCAATCCACATTTTCAAAATTAATTCAAAATCAAATGCAAACAAAAATCACATTAAATGAACTTTGATTTATTTTAAGCTTTCTCATTTCATAAGATTATCTTTAGGATTTAATTAGAGTGAATGAGTTTACATACTTTCATTGCTTTAATTCTTTCCCCAACATGTTAAATGTGTATGTCATATAGTTTCATGCATCCATATTTTTCAAAATCAAATTCAAAATGAAACTGCTTACTTTATGTCAAAGTTGCATGTGTTGGCTAAAGTAGAGATATGGTGGCTATTATCACTACTAAATTCAAATTATTTTCAAAAAATATATGAATCAATTATCAAATCTAAAAGTGTGCTACATATGTTTTAATTATAAGCTTGCATGTGAGTAAGATATAAAGATGTGCTTAATATAGGTTTTCCTTCTCTTTTTTTTAGTATAGTTTTGAATAGGTTTTTGGAAAGATGTATAGTTCATTTGAAAATAACCTAACACTTGCCTAATTCCATATCCTATTCATTTCTATGCTATCACTTAAAAAGGCTACCTATGCTTGCACATATAAATTACATAAACAAAACAAATCAACTAATACAAATTTTTTGCATTCTTTAAGTAGCCCTAAGTAGGTCTTGTACCTTATACCTCTGGTTAATAATGGCGCTGTACTCACTTATGCTATTCTACTTAATGAAAGTCATGCATAATAAAACTTTTAAATTACCTTAAATGAATTACTTAGCATGCATCATAAAGTATGTTAAATATTCTCATTTATATGAATAGATATGCTTAAGGACTCATTCATATGCATGTTATACATGTTAAGAAAGAAATGAAGTGATGCATGTTATGTGAATTTAGTTCATTTTATTTAATTTTAAAATACCTTTCTTTTTGAATGGATTTGTTTAGAGTTTATCTAAACTTAGGATTAATTGAAAGACTTAATCAAACATTCATTAAATAAAACTAAAATGTGAATCTACTTTAAAAATTACTTAGGTTAGGAAAGGAAAGAGAAGTTCTCTTCTCTTTCCCTTTCTTTATAACTTAGTAATTAATTATAGGATTCATTTGAACGTAATCAAAACATGAAATAAAATCAATCCAAAATAATTAAACAACTTAAATGAAACCCTCCTCTAAGTTGAACATGTTTCACACTTAGAAAAATTCTAACTTAAAGCCATAGCTAAGCATACCACACAAACCTTTAAAGCACACACATTTGTCTAAGTCACCACATCTAGCTTTAGGTTAGGATGGTGCATGGTTTGATGTTTGTTTTATTTTATGATATATATTTTAGACTTGATGTTTGGGTGTATGCTCGTAGAATGAATGGTAGGGCGATCTTAGTCTAACCATTATTTTTTGCAGGGGATTGTGCTTAAGGGATGCTATCATAAATAAAAATATAAAAATGCTTTTGCTTGTAGGTGCTTATCCCCTAAGTATAATCTAATAGGCCAGGTGGACTTAATCCCCCATGTGTGGGGTGATAAGTCCACTATACATGCTTGGGATTTGTGTGATTTGTTTTAGCTAACCTTTATTTTTCAAGTGTTAGCTAGATTTCCACTTTTCCTTTTCATGTAAATTTGTGCAATTAGGATTTTGGAATGATTGTTATGGGGATTAGGATGAACATTGGTCATAAGGTCTCATCTTATGCACCATGTGATGCCTTGGAACATCCACCTTCCAACCATCCAAAAGAAGGAACCAAAGAAGAAAGAAGAAAAGAAGAAGAAAGAAGAAAAGATGAATGAAGCTTGAAGACCCCAATAACAATGAATTCCTTGCTTAATTGTATTTAATTCATTTATAATCTAGGTTGTATAAGGGTAGAGCTCGGCTACCCAATTTGTTATTTTTTGTGTTTGTGCGGTGGTACTAGACCACAACAGCCTCTTATTCTTTTTTCGATTAGCTTTATAAATTGATTGGTGATTTATTTAGCTTTTGCATTAAGTGACATCTTTTTCCAAGTTTCTTCCTTGTTTTATGTATGGCCTGGATGTGGATTAGCCTCTTAGAGAAAAATAAATCTTTTACCAAACTTAACAACTCAAAATTAAAAATAAAGAGCTCATAATCTCACCTAAAGCTTAGGTTTAAAATCAAGATAAAAGAATTAGCAACCCCTTAGCTGGATGAGTATTTCTTTTACAATATCATGCACAAATGCATCTTATTTCACTCTTGATTGAAGGGCTTCCACCTTTGCCAGAGAAACTTGGCTTGACCTTTGAGAGCCATGGTGGAAACACACCTCCTCACTTCTCGCTAATTTTGGCCAATAACTTTATTTCTCATGCATTAGGCATATGAATCCTATTATCCTGAGTCAAAATATTTGTCCAAAAAGGAAAATAAAATGAAATTTTGAATTACATTAGATTTAGGTCATTTGAAGAATGCCCTTACATGATCTAGTCTCTTTAGTGAGTAAGTTTAAGGACTTAGTCTCTTTCTAAATAAATAACAGCCTAGCTACTTTGCATAGCATAAGACTTGCCTACATGTATTAAAAATTGTAGCAGGAGTAAGTTGGAGGCCAACCCCAGGTAGTTGTAAGTCCAAGCAGTCAGATGGTTTATCCTCTCTTGTGAAGGCAAACCAAATACCCATTTTTACCTTAGATTTAGGTCGTGTATTCGGCCCTTGCCAAAGCTCCCTAGATTTAGGTTTTGAAGTGGTTTTTCCCCTTTGTGGGCCATAAGCTTAATTCCTCACCTCTCAGGAATTTCCTTAATCTTGTGTTAAGGGATCATAAGTCCTAAGTTTTTAATAAAAAAATGCAATTCAAATAAACTAAATCAATTTCAAAAATGTAAAGCCCAACCATATGATAGTTTAAGATGCTCACTAGGTTTCTTAGCATTGTGGGCATCTCCTACTTATCTTTCTTTTGGCTCCAATAATAACTCTCTCTGTCTCTCTCTCTCTCTCTCTCTTTGATCAATCCCATTTTATCTTTAAAAATGAACTAATCGATTGATAGTCTTTTCCTATTGAAATCTTTGAAGATAATGATCATTTACCTTAAACGAGAGTATTCTTAAGGGATCCCGTCCCTTAGGATGTACTTAACTATGGGGACTTGCCACTATTAGGAACTTAACAAACCTTATTTAAAATAAACCCTGCTTTACTTTTACATATATAGTAGGGGAAGAATCTTTGGTACATATGTAGACCCATCATCCTTAGAAGTCCTTATTGAGGTGATTAGGTCCATTAAAGGGTAGTGGCTTCTATCTTTCGATATAGTACACTATTCCTTGGTGACGTACCCGATCACCTGAATAAGCTCCAGATCTATGTGGCATCCAAAAAAGATGAATTTTTATATTCTTGCCTCTTTCTCCCCACAGATTTGAAGGAGACCATATAAAAAATTTTCTAACAACAAGCTTCTTTTCATAAGGGGAAGCACCACGATCTGCTCTTCCAGGAAAGGCAGGGGTAAGAATAGTTCTTTTAACTCTCGACCGTAATGCGATGAGATTCTCATATTATCTTTCCAACCCCTGCATGAACAATGAAGCCGAGTATGAGCCTTTAATTATTGATCTGGAATTATCCATCACAGTCAGTGTCAAGAGCATCAACATCTTTGGGGATTCTTAGTTGATCATCAATTAGATTGTTAGGTCCTACAAGGTTCTCAAACCTAAGCTTCATCATTACCATGAGTATACCATGAAGCTGTTGGCCCAAATCCCCAAAGTCACTATCTACAAAGTTCTTTGAGCAGAGAACGTAGTAGCAAATGCTTTGGCCAAACTTGCCAAAGAAATGGCATATCTGGAAGATGAGTCTATTTCAATAAGGGTCCAAAATAGACAAGTCCTATCCCTTATTAATGCTAAACTCATTGGGAGACTTTCTTTTGAAGGGGAGGTTATCGTTGCTTACAAGGATAAGAAGCTGGATTGGAGGCAACTGTTCATAGTCTATTTAAACATCGATAAACTACCTCAAGTCATAAGCTCATCAGGTGAAACAAAGAGCTCTCTCCTATGCTATTGTTGATGATACCCTATACCAACGGTCCTTTAACCAAATGTGGTTACATTATTTAAACAAACACGAAGCCCATGGCATTGTAATCGAGGTGCATTCAGGTCTATGTGGTGCGCACCAATCTGGTCTGAAGATGAAGATCAAGATCAAGAGATTAGGATACTACTGGACTTCGATGATTATAGACTGCATCGATGTAACTAGGAGATGCCATCGATGTCAGGTGCACGGTGTGGTCCTCCACCAACCACCCAACATTCTACACCCTACATTGGCCTCATGGCCATTTGAGTGTTGGGGTACCAAGATTGTGGTCGTCAATCCTCCTTCTTCCAAGGAGCATCGGTTCATCTTAGGCGCCACATTTACTTTTCCAAGTGGCGTGATCCCACTGAGAGGTCACACTCGACATGTGCTTCAATTTTTAGGAACCATATTATATATAGGTTTGGGGTGCCTCTGAATTATATCCAATAATGGTACTGCATTCAAAAGCACCAAGATCAATAGCTTTGCTAGAAGACATGGTATAGATTGGAGATACTTCACCATCTACTATCCCAGAGCAAATGGCTTAGCAGAAACATTCAACAAAACTCTCATCCAAATACTAAAGAAGGCATTAGATGACAATAAGCAATAGTGGAATGAGTACTTTGTTGAAGCCTTGTGGGTCCGAAGCCATTCCTCCTTTAGAAGTCCAACTCCCGTCACTAAGGATAGCATTGGGTAGCAAGATCACTACATAGAAGAATGCAAAGTTACGGTTAGAAGAGCTCAAAGGTTTGGAGGAGAGTCACCTACGGACGTGCCAGAACCATGAGTTAGACAAGGCCAAAATGATTCAAGCTCCCAACAAGCTAGTCTGCCTTATGTCTTTCTAAGTAGGAGAGGTTGTGTTAGTCCTATGAAGACCAATTGTTGCCCATCAAAAGATGGGAGGCAAGTTTGAACCCATTTGGGAAGGCCCCTATGTCATAGAGAAGGCTTACAAAGGAGGATCATATCAGCTTACTGATTGTAAAGGGGAACACCCGATGCTTCCAATTAATGGGCTCTATTTGAAGAAATACTACCCATAAAAAGACCATGTTTTGAAAATAATTCCATCAATCAATAAAAATCTGATTCCCTTTCATCCAAATCTTCTCTTCTTTCGAATCGTTATATGCTTGTCTTGAGAATCCGCCATGACGTGTTTAGGGTAGGTGTAAGAGTCCCCAAGGAGCATCCTATCCCTTCTCACAAAATAAACACAATCTCCCAGCACTATTAGAATAGGGGTGAAAAAACCCAAGAGGCATCCTCTTTTGACTAGCACAACTGAGTTACGTGTAAGAGTACCCCAGTGACATCCTTTCTTAGTGGAAATTTTGGTTGCCACCCATGGCACCATTTCACTAAATTTCTTAGCATGTTTTAAGGTAGGCATAAGAGTTTCCCAATGGCATCCTATTCATTTTAACATGTGCACAACAACAAACACAAATCTTTTGTCTCAAGCTATTTTGATGTGGGAGCAAGCCCCCTATGGCACTCACTCATTAGCTACTCTAGGTCGGGTCTACATGTTACTTTGCTAGTATGTCACACCAGTGGTCATTTATCGGGCAGATGTTAGTCCCTGTGCTTTCTTCTTGACTTGATCATTGCAAACCAATGAGCGCCTTGTTAGTTCGATTGTCTTCACTGTTTAATCACTGATCTACCTCGTGTTGACTTTGTTTAAGAAGATGTGAGTCCTTGAGCTTTCTTCTTGAATTAGCCATCATGCACTAATTAGGTTGAGTCTATTCGAGGTTTAAGACAAGTCCCCTAGAGGCTCCTTTCCTCTTGACTACTTTTAAGTTGATATAAGTCCCCTAGTGGCATTCACTCAGTAGTCTCCCTAGGTCGGATAACCCCTGTCGAGCTGAAGATAGACTATCCTGACAATTAGTTTTGCAATAGGAGGGTGTGAGTCCCCGAGCATTCTTCCTACGATGATTGTTGCAAATCGACGGGCACCTTAGGTTGGTTGATGTTCGTTATACTGATAGAGACTCACCTGGTGGATACACCACTCTTGGCAGATGTGAGTCTCTGTGCTTTATCCTTAATTTTGCCACTGAATACCTATTTGATATATGACTAGCCATGTTAATCTCTCCAGGGTGTTGGATTAAGCCTTTAGTGGCCCCTCTCCCTACGGGCACTCTATTTGGATCACGTCTTTTGTGACCCCATTTAGACACTACCTAGGTTTCTTTTGGATTGGACAATCCCCCTTTCCTAGTGGCCACCACTATGGTTAGGGAATTTGTTCTACGTATGCATAGATTCTCCCTTGGTTTAGTAAATCTGAGATAGATCTAGGCTGATATAAGCTCCTTCTCAGTTTGATCCATAGCAAACCAACAGGGTCCACGTAAAAATAGACTAAATAAACAAACAAATTACTTTACTTGTGGATTAGGAATTCAAGCCCCCAAAGGCCCCTTTTTCTAAGTAGGCATCCTAACTTTAAGGGCAGTGTCAGCAGAACTCCCTATAGGAATTACCTAACTACCTGAGTTGAGATAAATCCCTGAGTCGATTCTCACACCATAGTCACCCTTAAGTCAGGTTCAATCTATTTTGCCACAAGCAGGTTACCTCAGCAATCATTCCGCTTTAGAAGATATAAGACTATGACGCATTCTTTCTAGCATGACTATCACAAATCGAAGAAAAACCTTAGGTTGGGTTCATTTTGTTGCCCAAAAGCAACCAATCACCCTAGTGGTCTTTTTTAATGGAAGATGTGAGTCCCCAAGCTTTCTTCTCTTGAATTGATCATTGTAAACAGAAAGGCACTCCTTTGGTCAGATAGCTCTCCCATCAATTGGGAAGCTATTCCCTTTATTTTAGTAAATATATGATAGGCTTAGGCTGATATAAGCTCCTTCTCGATATGATCCATCACAAATCAATGGAATCCATCAAAATAAACAAACAAAGAAAAATGAAATTAATCTTGACTATCTTTAAGCTAATTTAAGTCCCTCAACAACATTCACTCAATAGTCAGATCTAAGTCAAGTGGACATATTACCTTGCTAATGTGTCGCCCTAGCGTTCTTTTGTAGTGGAAGATGTGAGTCCCCAAGCTTTCTTCCCTAAATTGATCATTGTACATTGAAAGGCATTCCCTTTGGTTAGATAGCCCTACTTTAGACTACCCCTTTGGATTGGTAAATCTGTAGTATAACAAGGCTACCATGGTCCCTACTTAGTGCAGTCCAACACACTCTAATTGGATTCATAATCAAAACAAACTAAAAAAATTGAAATCAATCTTTGACTATATCTGAGCTGATTCAATCCCCCCAGTGACATTCACTCAATAGTCAACCCTAGGTCGGGTTCGATCTGTTTCCTTGCCAATAGATCATCCCATCAACTAGTCCCTACTTTGGAGGATGTAAGTCTACTACGCTTTCTTCCTAGTATAGCTACTATACACCGAAAGGAATTTCCTTTGGTTGGATAGCCCTACTTTGGACTACCCCTTTGGATTGGTAAATCGGTAGTAGATCAAGTTCATCATGTTCCCTACTCAGTGCAGTCCATTGCAAACCAACAGGACCCACCTCAAAATCAAAAATTTGAAACAAACATAATTAAATAAACAACAAATTGAAACAAATTCAACCCAATTCCCTAATGGAATTTAATTAAAAAAAATCAAATTTCTCCTCGGTGAGACTCAAATCAAATCAAACCTCTCATCCCCTCGATGAATGACATGAACCTGCTTCCCTAGTGGAAAGTTCACTCATTCTATCCCTAGTAGAATCCTCCTTCTCTCTTATATCTTTGACATAAGTAGGGTCACATTGCATTAAGCTCTGGATTCCTTCTACAACTTGGGTTAGGAGTAGATTGTCTCTGTTAGTGCTTGTGATCATTCGGTGTTGTTGATTGTTTTGGTCAACACCAATATGTGCGGTGTTCCTTGCCAATCACATCACACCTATTGGGCTCCCTTTGTTGACCTCATTTTTAGGATGAGCTCTCAACCCCTTCAACTTAGGCATAGGATTTCTCTTAGAATTTAAAAGATCCTTAGTCTTAAGGCACATCTAGTGATTAGGTGGACACTCAACTTAGCCCTAGAGACTTAGAAGAGTTAGCCATAGGAATAAGTTATGCCTTAGGAGTGTTAGGAAACTTTGCCTACCCTATAGCTTGAACCAAAACCCCACACTTCCTTCCTTCAAGTCAAACTCTTAATCAAACAAATATCAAACCTAAATCAATTTTGGCTTAATTGATTTTTTCCAAACTCAAATCAATTCTACATGATTGAAATCCATGATTGAAACCTATGATTGAAACCCATGATTGAAATTCCAAGCACAAAATATTTTCTAAGTCCTTTGATTCCTTCTCATGGACTTAGCCTAAATCAAATCAAATCACTACAAATTCAAGAAATTTTCTCACAACCCATTTATATTCTCATTTATATTCAAATATATAAATTAAATATAAATTCAAATCAATCAAACAAAATACAACAATCAAATCCAATGTTTAAAAATCTTTCCTAAGTCACTTTGATTTTCTCTTAAGGACTTAGCCTATATCAAATCAAATCACTTCAAATCCTCAAAATTTTCTCATAACCCATTTATATTCTCTTTTATATTCACAAATATAAATGAAATATAAATTTAAACAACCAAAACCAACTACAAAAATCAAACTCAAAATCAATCAAAATTCAACATAAGCCTTTCAACTCAAAATTTTGAACTTAGCCAAATTAATTTCAAATCAAGCCAAATCCTTGATTTATCTTCATGATTCAATCAATCCTACAATCATGAATCCAAGTATAAATACAAACTTCAATCACCAAATCAAAACTCAATTCAAAAATCAAACCCAACTCAAACTCATGTTCACCCTTTGAACTTGAAATTGTCAAATGAATCTAAACCAATTTCACTTCAAATCTCTTGCAAATGGATTTATATTTTAATCATAAGTCCATATGTGAGCTCAATCAAACTTAAATCAAGCTTTGACCAAGCCATTTGACCCACTTAGGCTCACTTGACCCTAAAGTGACCTGATGAGCCAAATTCTAATCCTAACCAAATTGGATTGAACTAAGCTCATCTAAACCTCTCATCATGATCAAAAATCATCATGACATGATCAATCACCCAAATTGGGTCAAACCAAGTCAAACTTAAGGGTTGACCAAGTCAACACCTAGCCAAAATGAAACCCAACATAGCCAAAATCCACCATAGGATAAATTGATTGAAACTGTTGACCTAAGTTTATTCATGACCAATGTTTGAATTTGACCAAGTCAACATTTGACCCTAACATAGCCCAATTGGCCAGTTGACCCAAGATGACCCAACTTGACCTAAAAAGTCAAAATGTGTCAAAACTTGATCGAAGCCAAATTAATTGAAACCAATGGGTCAAGTTCATTCCAAATCACTTGTTGAACTTGACCAAAATCTCAATTGGCCAACTAGACCTAACCTAGCCCAATTGACCTTGAACCCAACTTGACCTAAAGGGTCATTTTGAGCCAAATTCAAACTTAACCAAAATTGATTAAAAATAAAGATACCAATCCGTTTCATATGACCAATCAAACATGAACCTACCCATGACCTAGCTCAAAGAGGTCAAATGGGTCAAATTAGTCAACTTGCCCCATTTGACCTAAATGAATGAAATGAACCAAATTCAAACCTAAACCAGATTGAACCAAACCAAAGCCACCAAAACATTTCAAATGGTCATATGAACTTGACCAACCTTTGGATTGACCCAATTTGATCATTTGGTCAACTTGACCCATGTTGACCTATTTTGACCTAAATGGGTAAACATGAGCCAAATCACATCAAACCAACTCTAAATTCAATGATACTTGGCCAAACCTATTTTCTCATCATACCAAACATGCTCAAATTGAAATCAAGGTTAAATGACCATTTCACCCCTAGGCCATAGGGTAAATTTTGACTAAATTCAAATAAAATTTGGTTAAATCCTTTCCATAACCACTTGGCACTCTCTTAGTGGATCAAGTGAACACTAGGGAGTGTGGTGTACCCAACCCAATGGGTTTGGGTCAGCCTAACCTAGCCAAATGGCCAAATCAACCACATGCCTTGAAATGGGGCACATGGAATCCTCCTTACACTCAATTCAAGCACATGTGAAGTTCACCATTCCACTCCCTAGCCAAAATTGAATTCAAGGACATCTTAAATGGCCTAACAAACCCACTCCTTGTGGTCAATTGGATCAAAATGGCAAGGCATTGCTCGGTCATTTAATTGCTAAAGGGGGAGTTATACTCCCTCTAATTCAACAAAATTTTCACTTACCCTCAGTCGATTGAAGCATAGGGAGTCTAAAGCCTTAAAGCTTCCAGAGAGTTTGAAACTTGATTTTCTCAATTTTCATCACTTGAAAATAGGGGAGCTCCACTGCAAATTGAACTTACTCCATACTCAACATCAACCCAATTCCTTCTTCAAGCAACATCAAAGGACCAAGTCAAGTTCACTAAGCTATTTTCCAAGCTCCAAAGGAAAAGGAGGAGTGCCCTATACCAAAGCTAAGCTCAAGACAAAGGGGAGTTAGTCTCTAGAAGCAACCACTCAATCTGAAGACCCCAAACTTTCAGCAAAGCTTCATCTCAACTAGACAAAGCATCTCCAAGGAAATCGTGCACCGATGGTCACCTCCGATGAGGTATGCCACTTTTTTGAGCTCAATCTAGCCATGGTTTGGTCCTTTGTGAAGAGAAGTTTTATGCCTTGAGATTTTAGCCATTAAATTTGATCTAGGTTGCATGTTGATAGTGTGGGTTCATTTTCAATCCAATCCGAGCTCAATTGAGCTCGGATCTACTCTCTAAAAGTGGACGGTCTCCATTTATCACAGAGAAGAATAGGGATGAAACTCTGATCGTCCATCCACGCATTTTGGATGGGTGGCCATGATTAAATCCATATAGATCCATGGATTAATCCATTAGATCCAAGACTTTAACCCATCCCGATCCTGGGGTGGGTGAAAACTTACATGCCATTGATGTGGCACTATGATGTGATAGCTTTATTATCCAATGCCGCGTTTGCATGCCGTCTCATGGCAACATGGGATTAAATACTTAATTAGGCTTATTTAATGTTCTAATTAATTAAGGAAACTTCAAATATTCATTTTTAAGCCTAGAAAAATTAGAAAAATATAAAATAAATTGCATTGGATAGATAATTGCAAATAGGATATTAAAATTAATTTTAATTAATTTTGAAAAGTTATTTTCTCAAAATTTGAGTTTTATTGGGAATGTCATTCTGCTAATTACCCACTAATTACTCCCAATTTAATCCTAAACTTATAGAATTATAGGGATGACCTTTCTTGAGATTTATTGGTGGCTTAATTAAAGAAATTGCTTGATTAATTCTTGACTACCCCCTTTATGTAATTAAGCTTAATTAAGGATATAATTAGTGGTTTAACTCTCCCATTGAGTCAATTAAGTTTTGATTAAGTGAATGTGAGGTTTAAGGAATAATTTTGGGATACTTCCCTTAAGATATTCTCTAAACTCCCTCTTCTACCTTAATCCATCCTTAATTAAGGGTTAATTCACTAATTACTCTCTTAATTAATTTCATAAAATTATAAAACTTTCCAGAACATGATTAATCTATCTTAGGTAGATGATTAGGTGTTCAAGAGCCTAAGTACAACTTGAAAAATCAAAATCCAACTCACATGTGCGAGAGGGGTTATGTAATTACTAAAGTTAAACCCCTTAGTTTAATTAATCATTAATCATGAGCCAAATTGCATTAGGCCCCTTTCTTCCTAGGTGCATTGAAAATTTAAATTCTTTGTGAGATTTTATGCCATCTCATTGGCTCTTAATTATTTGGCTAGTCATGCTAAGGTGGTATAGGTGAGGGATAATTAACATGCTTAATTCATACCTTAACCTAACCAAATCATAAAATTGATCTAATCATCTAAAAAATAAATTAAAACAACAAACATATGTGGGAATGGATTAGGAATAGGAAACTCACCTCACATTTCTCAAATTAAATCAAACTCAAGACAAAATCAAACCTTCTTTAAAAAATAATTTGATTTAATTTAAGCTTTCTTATTTCATAAGATTATCTTTTGGAATTAATTAGGGTGAATGTGTTTACATGCTTTCATAATTTTAGTTCCTTCCCAACATGCTAAATGTGTATGTCATATAAATTTCATGCATCCTTGCTATGCAAAAATAAAATTAAAAATAAAATATTTCTTTTATGCCAAATTGCATGTTTTGGCTAAAATAGAAATATGAGTGGCTATTTTCACTATTAAATCCAAATTATTTTCAAAATATATGAATCAATTCTCAAAACTAAAAGTGTGCTACTTATATTTTTTTTTATAAGCTTGCATCTGAGGAAAAATATAAGGATGTGCTAAGGGTAGCTTTCCTTTTCTCTCTTTTAGCATAGTTTTGAATAGGATTTGGCAAGGTGTATGGTTCATTTGAAAAGAGCACAACACTTGCTTAATCTCATTCATATTCACCCCTATGCTATTACTTAAGAAGGATATCTACACTTGTACATATAAATTGCATAAACAAATCAAATAAACAAATACAAACTTTTTGCACCTTTCTTTTCCATTCATTTCTTTTGTACATATGCTTGTATTTAAGGAAAGTGGTATATAAGTCTGGAAAACCCTAGGGTTGCGAGGCTTTAAGTAGCCCTAAGTAGGTTTTATACCTTACACCCCTGGTTAACAATGGCACTGCACTCACTTATGCCTTTCATACATACATTTGTTCATGTGAAAATGGATAAGAAAACCTCTTTTCTACTTAATGAAAATCATGCATCATAAAGCATTCAAAGTTTCTTAAGTAACTCATTTAGAATTCATCATAAAGAGTGCTAAACATTCTCATCTGTATGTATAGATATTCTTAGGATTTATTCATATGCATGTTATACATGTTGGGAAAGAAATGAAGTGATGTGTGTTTTGTAATCTTAATTCACTTTACTTAATCTTAAGATGCCTTTCTTTTTGAATAGGTTTGTTTAGAGTTCATCTAAACTTAGGATTAATTAAAACACATAATAATACATTCACTAAACAAAACTAAACTTGAATATACTTTAGAAGTTACTTAAGGTAAGGAAGGAAAGAGAAGTCATCTTCTCTTTTCCCTTCTCTTTACAACTTGGTAATTAAGTAAGATTCACTTAAACCAAATCAAAAATACAAAATAAAATCAACCCTAGTAAAATAACTTAAATGAAACCATCCTCTAAGTTGAACACTTTCACACTTAGAAAATACAAACCCTAAAGCCATAGTTAAGCACACCACACAAACCTTTTAAAGCACACACATTATACTAAGTCACCATTTCTACCTTTAGGTTAGGGCAGTGCATAATTTGATGTTTGATATTATTTTATGATATATTTTTTAGTCTGTATGTTAGGGTGAATGTGCATAGAATGAATGGTAGGGTGATTTAGTCTAATCATTATCTTCTACAGAGGATTGTGCTTAAGGGGAATATAATAACTACTTTTAACTTGTGTTATACCCCAAGCATAATCCACTTGGACTTAGTCACCCATGTGTGGGGTGCTAAGTCTAATATACATGCTTGAGATTTGTATGGTTTGTTTACCTAATCTCTATTTTGCAGGTGTTAGTTAGATTTACTTTTCCTTTTCATGTAATTTGGCAAATTAGGATTTTTGGAATGATTGCTATGGGGGATTAGGATGAGCATTGGTCATAAGATCTCATCTTATGAACCATGTGAAGCCTTTGGAGCAACCACATTCCAACCATCCAAAAAAAAAGAACCAAATAAAGAACAAAAGAATAAAAAGAAGAAATAAGAAAAGAAGAATGAAGACCCCCATAACATGAATTCCTTTTTGTAATTCATTTGCAACCCGGGTTGTATAAGGGTAGAGCTCTACTACCCAATTTGTTTTCATGTTTGTGCGGTGGTGCTTGACCACAAATGGCCTTTTATTCTTTCACGTTAGCTTTATAAATTGATTGATGATTTGTTTATCTTGTGCATTAAGATATCATGTTTTCCTAGTTCCTTCCTTGCTTTATGTATGGCATGGATGTGGATTAGGATCTTAGGGAAAAATAAATCTTCTACCAAATTAATCAACTCAAAATTAAAAATAAAGAACTCATAACCTCATTTAAATCTTAAGTTAAAACAACCAAGATAAAAGAATTAGCAACCCTTTAGTTGGATGAGTATTTCTTTTATAACATCATGCATAAAAAGCATCTTGTTTCACTCTTGATTTGAGGGCTTCCACATTTACCGTGAGAAACTGGTTTGACCTGAGAGCCATGGTGGAAACACACCTCCTCTTTCATTGATTTTGGCCAATAATCTTTCTCATGCATTAGGCATATGAATCCTATAAGCCTGAGTCAAATGATTATCCAAAATAAAAAATATAATATGATTTGCATTAGGTTTAGATCATTTGTCATGCCCTTACATGATCTAGTCTCTTAGGGAGTGAGTTTAAAGACTTAGTCTCTTTCTAAATTAAAAATAACTTTACTATCTTGCATAAAGCATAAGACTTGCTTACATGTATTTAAAATCGTAGGAGGAGTTAGTTGGTGGCCACCCCTAGGCGATTGTAAGTCCAAGCAGGCAGGTGGTTTATCCTCTCTTATGGAGGTAAACTAAATACCCATTTTCACCTTAGATTTAGGTCGTGCTTTTGGCCCTCGCCAAAGCTCCCTAGATTTAGGTTCTAAGGTTGCTTTGCCCTTTACGAGCCCTAAGCATAAATCTTCACTTTTTACTCATTTCCATGACCTTGTATTATGGAATTATAAGCCCTAAATTTCTAATAAAATTATAACTTAAATAAATTAATTTAATTTCAAAAATGTAAATCCGAACCATAGGGTAGTTTGGGATACTTACTAGGCTTCCTAGTATCTTAAGCATCTCCTACTTATTTTTATTTGGCTTCGATAAGAACTCCCTCCTCTTGATCGATCTCACTTGATTTTCTAAAAATAAACCAATCGATTAATAGTCCTAACCTATTGAAATCTTTGGAGACAATGATCATTTACCTTAATCGAGAGTATTCCTAAGGAATCCTTTTCCTTAGGATGTAATTAACTACGGGGGCTTGCCCGTGTAGGGAACTTAACGAATCTAATTTAAAATAAACTCTGCTTTAGTTTTTCATGTAAAGTAGGGGAAGAATCTCTAGTACATCATCCCGCAGACTCATAAGTTCTTAAGTGTCCTTATTTAGGTGATTAGGTCCATTGTAAGGTGATGACTTCTCTCTTTCGAGATAGTACACCTCTCCCTTGATGTCCATATGAAATCTTTGCTTAAAGTATTTAATGTATTTAATTATATATATATATAAAGAAAATAAGATAAGATGAAATATTTGGTTAAAAATATAAAATAGTGAAATAATAATTTTAAACAACTTGTTCTTTATTAATATATGCCAATCTTCACTTTTTTTTTTCTTTGAAATAAAATTGTTGCATATATTTATGATCAAATGTTGCACACTTTTGCGGATTTGCCTTACAAAGCTGCATTAATAGCCATTTTCATAGATTTTTTACACTAGATTATATCCATATAAACTCATGATTATATTTTTTTTTCCCTAGAAGAAGAATTGTTAACTTTACAAAGCTATTGGCAAAAATAAAGATGACATTTATCCAAAATTATATAAAATTTATAAAGGCTCTACACCCTTAGTTTATCATAGAGTGAATAGATTATAAAACATTTCTTATTTGAAATTTGGGTCATATTAAAATAATGTCAATGATAATGATAATGACAATGAATGTGAATTTTTATTACAATAAAGGAGGTGTTAACCCCATTTTCCACTAAAATGATATGCTTAGTGTATTATTTTAGGAGTGGGATATTCCTTTGATGTTGAAGATTAATAAATTATTATTTAATGAGTGGGATATTCTTTCAAATAAATTATTTGTAAACAACCAGGGTGTTTATGATCAATTTCATTACTTTTATTTTCCAACAACCTATGTTTTAAAAATCAAATTGGGTTAGACTAACTAGTCCAACCAAATCTACCATGAATTGATTCTTTGACTGATTTGGTCTTGGTCCAAGAAAGCCTATACATAAAACTAAAGTTGATCTGTTGAGATAGCATGATTTTTGAAAAATCGTAATACAAATTTTTAAATATTTTTAATTTAAAGAGATAACTAGAAAAACATTGCCATTCTTGAGTTACAAGCCTGGACCAAAAAGTGCAGGGTTACATTAAGTATTTGATAGTTAATGTTAAACTTGTAAAAAAAATGTTGACATTAATCCTTTAATACATTTTGTCAAGGCTAGGATATTCCTTGGAAGCTACAAGTTGTATGACCTAAATATAATGAAAAGTGTGTAAAAGCTCATGAACTAGCACTTGGGTGTAGTATTAAATAAACAAGAGTTCCTAAATTAATTTAAACAAGTGTCTATGAAACTAGAATTCAAATAGATATTTATAATATATGTACTTTTATAAGTGAATTAATAGGATTAATCGATATTATGGTTCATAGAAAGATAAATATCTTATGCATTCAAGAAAGTAAATGGGTTAGGAAAAAGGCCAAGAAGATTAATAATTTAGGTTATAAAATTTGATATTCACATAAAAGTCGTACTAGAAATAGTGTAAGTGTGACTATATATATATATATATATATATATATATGAGTTTAAGAATAATATTGTGAAAATAAATAAAATTAGAAATAGAAGAAATATAGCTTTAAAGATTACTAATGATGTTATGATTATTAATATTATAAGTGTTTATGCTCCTCAAGTAAGTTTGGATGTATGTTTAAAAGAAATTTAGAATGACCTAGAAGGATTAATACAAAGGGTGCCTCTTTAAGAAAGAGTATTTATTAGAATATATCTAAATGGACATATTATAAAATAATAAAAGACTTTAAAAGCATTCATGATGGCTATGAATTTAGAGTGACTAATGAAGAATGTAAAACTATATTAGATTTTGATTTGACTTATGAATTTGTAATTATTAATACTTTTTTTAAGAAAAAAAAGAAACATGTTATCACTTAGAATAAACCTACTAAACTATAAATTGATTATTTCTTTTAATGAATATCAATCATCTAGATTATAAGGATTATAAGGATATTTTGGATGAAAATTTAAGTATCCAAGATCAACTACTAGTTTTAAATTTTAAGGTGAAAGATTAAAAGTTAAAAAAAAATAAAATAAGTCATTATCCTAGGATTATATGGGGGTACTTGAAGAAAACTAAAATTATTTTTAAGAGTAAACTATAAGGTCATAACATTTAGGATGTGCATTTAAAAGCTAATATTATGTGAGAAAGATAATAAGTGATATTAAGTAAGTTGCAAAAAAAATGTACTTGGAGAATCAACGAAAAAATACCAAATTAGAAAAACAAATAGTTGATGATGAAGCTAAAATGTGAGATAAAAGATCAATAGTAAAACATTTCACTCTAAAAATTGATTTAAATGTAATATCTCAAAAATGTAAGAAAAATATAGAATGACCTATAGGGATTCTAAATAAGTAATATATGATGTAAAGAATTTGGTATTTAGTAATCCATATAATAGGTTGAATCTAAAGAGGGTGAAAGATATATGTATAAGTTAACCAAACAAGAAGAAAAGAAAGTAAATATTTAGTTTAAGTGAAGTGCATTAAGAATGAAGATCAAAAATTATTTTTTTAGAATAAGATATTTAGCATCGGTTGATGAGATATTTTGATAAGAAAAAAGGCTAAGAAGATAATCACAAATTTAGCATTTTTTACTTTTGTAAGGGTGTATTTCACTTTAAAAAATAGTGATAAATATTTTTAATGTAATATTAACTATTTTGTTGTTAGTTAAGTAAATATTTAAGTTTAAGTGTTTATTGTATTTAACTATATATATACAAAGAAAAAATGATAAGATGAAATATTTAATTAAAATATAAAATAGTTTGTGGTGTTTTTATTTGGAGTCGTAGGGACGCCACGCAAAACTTAGGGGGTACTTATTAAAGAGATCTGGTGCGGTATTAAGGCATGATATACTATCTTGGAAGATAGAAATATCACCATATAATGGACCTAATCACCTAATAAGAACTCCTAGTGCGGATGGGTCTACATATATACCAGAGATCTTTCCCCTACTTTACATGGAGAAGTAAATCATGGTTTATTTTATATCAAGTTATTCTGTTCCCTATGGAAGCAAGCTCCCATAGTTAATTACATCTTAAGAAATAGGAATTTTTTTAAAATAATCTCGATTAAAGTAGTTAATAAGTATATCCAAAGATTTTTAAAATTAAACTGTCAAAGGATTTGGTATTTTTGGAAATCAAGTGGGGAATGTTCAAATATGAAGACTTATTTATAGGTTTTAAAGGAGAATAAGTAGGAAACACCCATGATATTAGGAAGCCCAGTAAGTGCTTCAATCTACCCTATAATGAGGCTTTACATTTTTGAAATAGAAAATTTATTTTTGTTTAAATTGGAATTTCATTAGAATGTTAGGGCTTATAGTCTAATAGCACAAGATTGTGGAAATGCTTAAGAGATGAGGACTTATACTTATGGCCTGAAGAAAATAAGTTGCCTTGAAACCTAAATCTAAAATACTTTAAGACAAGCTAGAAGCACAACTTAAGTCTAATTGGGAAAATGGGATATAATAGTTTACCTCCATAAGAGAGAATAGACACATCCCAACTCTTCTAGACTTACAACTGCCTAGAGTGGCAACTAGCTAACACCTCCTATCTTTTAAAATCATGTAAGGAGGTCTTATATAAATTCAAGATAGATATGAGATTATTTAATTAGGAAGGAAGCTAGAATCTTAAACTCACTCTCTAACAGACTAGAATATGATTGGCATGAAAACATTACTTAAACTACTATCAAAATTTACAACTTTTTAAACCATTTTAACACATTCGTTTGGACCAAGGCTTGGGACAATTATGCCTATATGCATAATTAAATTTAGTTATTGGCTAAATCAATTGAAGGAGATGTTCTCCACTGCAAGGGATCACCCTCATAAGTCAAGCATATCCCTTATTGTGCAAGAGTAGAGACCCTCCCTATTCAAGAGTGGCATAATATGAAATGCATGGTGTGATAACATACAACATTCAGCTAAAGGGTTTCTAAATATTTTATTTATCTTGATTATAAACCTATGTTTTAATGTAAGGTCATGAGTTATATTAAAATTTAATTATGAATTTTTAGAAAGGATAGGAAATTTAATTTTATCCTATAGAGCCTACCACATCCAAGCTACATTTCAAATCATCACACTTTAAGAAATCTATGAAAAGCATATCATTTCTATTGTGCAAACTAAATTCAATAACCAAACATTTGAGTTTTGTAAAATAATAAGAGGTCGATGCGATTGGGTACCACCGTGCACCCCAAAAAAGAGAAAAAATTTTGGTAGTCGAGCTCTGCCCTCATACAACCTGGATTATAATTAAATTTTTCAAATGAAATAAATGCTATGGGGGTCTTTAATCTCTTGTTCTTCTTTTCTTCTTTAGATTAGTTTGCTCCAGGCTTCATAAGACCACCTAGGTCTTTGCCTTCTAGCCAATGCTCATCATAAACCCCATTGCACTAATCCTAATCCTATTGCAAAATTACATATTTATGAAAAATAAAGTCTAACTACACTTGTAAAATAGACATTAGCTAAACGAATATACAAGCTAAGCAATTATATTTACATATTTGGACTTAGCACCCTGTACTTGGGTAACCAAGCTCAACTTGTCCTTATTAGATTATGCTCAGGAGCATAAATCACACCTACAAGCAAAAAATATTTATATTTATTTATTATTACAGTGGCTCCTTTAGCACAATCTCCTGCATAAGATATCATTAGGCTAATAACCTAACATGTAATCTACGCACAAACAATCTTAACATCTACTCTAATATATTACATAACAAAATAAAATATATCACCATAACATACACCAGCCTAACTTAATACAAAAATTGGTGACTTAGCATTCTAATATGTGTGCTAAAGTTTAGTATGATGTGTCTTGATTAAGCTTTAAGAGTTTGATTATCTAAAGTTTAGACTTGTTTAAGTTAAACATTAGGGGAGGTTTCACTTCAAATCTTTGAATGAATTAATTAATTTTAATTTATGCTTTCAAATTATATTTGATTCCTACTTAACATCTAATTATTATGAAGAAAAGAAAGTGGTTCGACCCCCTTCATCCCTAGCCTAAGTTATTTTCTAAATATATATTACTATGACTTTGGTTTCTTTAGTGAACCATTTATAAACATTTCTTTAAGCCTAAGTTTAGATTAATTTTAAAGAATCATATTTAAACATGAAAGGCATCTTATAATTAATAAAATTGAGTAACCATTACATGAATAACATTCCACTATTTCTTTTCATCATCAATAACATACATGCTTCCCCATTTTTATTGTTCGTGATATTTGATTTAATATACATTTTGCATTGTCATATATATATTTTGCACACTTGATGATCATTAATGCTTGTATTTAGTAGAAAAGAAATCATTTCATAGCTAAAATATCACATGTATTAGAGATTTAAGCAAGTGCTTATTATTAAACTAGGGAAAAAGATTATCAAAGACCTCATATGGCAACTTAAAGTCTGTGCTAATCTCTATATATGACAACTTAAATATATAACATATACACAAAGAAATGAAAGTCATTACAAAGGTTATATAAAAACAAATCTTTTGTTCATGTAAAGCAAACTTTTATTTCAAATTTTAGCACATGCAAACATATGAATGAAATTAAACAAGTACATGTCGTTGTTAAATCAAGAAAGTGAGATTATCTAAGACATCCAGTTGACCTCACTTTTGGAGTGAGCTCTAAACTTTATCATTATAGATCTCAGACTCTTATAGACACTAAAAGTTTCTTAGTCTTAAAATACTTGTAATGATTAGGTAAACACTTAACCTAACCCTACAGACTTAGAAGAGTTAGCCATAGGAATAGGTTGTGCCTTAAGGATTTAGGAGGACTTGCCTACCCTATAGCCTAAACCCAATCCTTTTTTCCTTCTTTCAAACTAAATCTCAAATTCAAATTCAAATTCCAAAATCAAATCCAATTATCTAATTATTGAAATCCATCATTAAATTCAAACCCCGACTCCCTTCCTAAGCCCTTTGATTTTTGTCTTAAGGACTTAGCCTTAACCAAATTCAAACCAACCCGAGTCCAATTAATTTTCTCAATTATCAAATTAAATCTTAAATCAAATTCCAAAATCAATTCCATACTCCAAATGATTTAAACCTGTGATTAAGTCCAAATTCCAAAATCTCTTCCTAAGCTATATGAACCACCTTCATATGCTTAGTCAAAACTCCTTCAAACCAACTCAAACTTGGTTCATTTCTTTATAAGTCAATTATTCCTTCATTTATATTCACAAATATAAATGAATTCCTGGTTCAAACCCTTCAAACCAAATCAAAATAAATCAAACCAATTCAAAATCCAAGTCAGCCCTTTTTGACCCACATCCTTTAATTTGGTCAAATTTGCTTCCAAATCACTCCAAACTCAAGTGATTTTCTCATGACCCATCTATATCTTCATTTATATTAACAAATATAAATGAAATATAAATTCAAATTGTCCAAACCAAATCCAAAATTAAATCAAATTCCCAATTTTAGTCATTTTAGCCAAATTCTTGAACTTGGCTAAATGATACCCAAATCAACTCAAAACTCATGGATTTCTTCATGATTCAATCATTCCTACAATCATTACCCCAAATATGAACATAAGCCACCATTATCAAATCAAATCCATGTCAACCCAAATCAAACCCAAGTTAACCCTTTTGACTTGAAATGGTCATATGAACCAAAACCCATTTGACACCAAACCAATTACAATTGGATTTATATTTTAATCCTAAGCTCATGTATGAGTTCAACTAAACTTGAATCAAGCTTTGATCAAGCCAATTAACTCATTTAGGCTCACTTGACCCAAAGTGACCTAAATGACCTTTTTAAGCCAAGTTCTAATCCAACTTAAATTGGATAGAACTAAACCCATCTAAACCTCAATCTTGATCAACAATCATGATAAGGTGATCAATTGCATTGAATTGGGTCAAACCAAGTCAAATCTAACCTTTGACCAAGTCAATATTTAACCCAAATGAAATCCAAACAAGCCAAAATCCACCATATACCAAATTGATTAAAACCATTGACTCAAACCCATTCATAATCAATGATTGAACATGACCAAACCATCAATTGAGCCAAACCAAGCCCAATTGTCCATTTGATCTAAGTTGACCCAAATTGGCCTAAAAAACCAAAATATGTCAAATCATAACTTGATTTAAATTGATTGCAACCAATGGCTTTAGTTCATTCCAAATCACTTATTGAACTTGACCAAAGCCATAATTGAGCCCAAGTTGACCAATCAGTCCTTAGCCAAAATTGACAAAGGTCAAATTGGCCAAAATTCAAATTAAATCTAATTTAAACCAAACCAAAGCCTACAATCATATTTAATTGACCAATTGAACTTGACTCAACCCTTAACCCAATCCAAATTGGTCAAATCGGCTAACTTGACCACTGTGATCCTTTTGAATCCAAATGAGTCAAATTCAAACCTAGGCCAAACCAATTGGACCAAAACATCCCAAATCATCATATGAATCTAACCTAAGCCTTGGTTTGACCCAATTTGACCAATTGGTCAACCCAACCCAA
Organism: Cymbidium sinense; assembly: GCA_021442155.1. Taxonomy (NCBI): domain Eukaryota; kingdom Viridiplantae; phylum Streptophyta; class Magnoliopsida; order Asparagales; family Orchidaceae; genus Cymbidium; species Cymbidium sinense. The sequence continues at coordinate 86,445,825 of CM038228.1, forward strand.
CCTAGCTCAAATTGAACCCATTTAACCAATTTAAGCCAAACCACTCAAATCCAATTTATAGAACATTATGTGCTTATCTAACTCAACTTAAACTCACCCTAGGTCAGCCCAAGGCCTCCCCAAAAGCTAAGTGGGCCCTACCCAAGGGGATTATCCATCAAACCATGGGATTTAAGCTTCAAAATTAATAGATCCAAGCCAAGTCAACTCTCCCATCCCCATGGCATCACCTTAGCAATCAATAAAACTTTCTCCTGACCCACCTAGCCCACCAAACCCACCCTAGGTCAGCGAAGGACCTTTGGGAGGTGAGTTAACTCACTTCCAACCTAAATTGAGCACCCATTAGATCCAATCCCTTACAACCCTTGCACAATGGATCCATGGTAGCCTCTCATCACTCCTCACATCCCTAGCATGCAACTTAAGCATGATGGAGACAAGTCTGATGGTCGAACGATAACTAGCCAGTGCAAATCTTGTGCACGCTGCCGTCCATCCATCATGAGCAATTGAGGGGTATACCCCCTCAATTCAAGCGTAAATCAGTGCCAGTTTCTTTGTGAGACTTTCTAATGCATTTTCAAAATCCCACAGAGCTTCCCAGGTGATCCTAAGCCATCCTCTATTAGCATCACCCATTCCCAACAAAATAAAATAGGCCACCCTTTGATCAATACTCCCTCTTAAAATCAAATCTCAATTCCTCTTAGCCACACCATCACCATACTCGATCACAAATGAATCAATTCCAAGCTTCCAAGCCATGGGAGGAGTGAATTGATCAAGATCGAAGCTCAAAGGAGGGATTGTGGTCCACCATTCCACACCAAATCAAGCCTGGACTTACTCAGAGGCCTCACCTCAATGAGCGGCTACCCGATGACCCACCACCAGACATTAGCTCCGATGAGATCATTTTGAAAATCGAGCCTTGTATGCAAAAATGAGTCGATCTTTTATGAAGTAAATTTGAATCCCATGTGAATTTGACCGTTAGATGTGTATCCCCCCTCCTTCCAAAGGTGTGGGATCGGTTTGATCCCAATCTGAACTCAGGTGAGCTTGGATCAAATGGAGAAAGACGGATAGTGCTTGTCTTTTTCCACTCACGAAGGAGAAAGATCATATTCCATCCATTTTGCGTGATTAGAATGGATGGCTATAATTAGATCACGGTAGATCCCTATTATTTTTTTCCCTACGGATCAAATCGTGGACGTCCGATCTTAGATCAGACGGTCCATGGAGAAAGCGTGTCCGCCATCAACTGAGTCAGTGCACAAATGTGACTACTTAAATAGCCACTACCATCGCGCCATGTAGAAAGCACGCCACGTTAGCTGCCATGTGGTCCGATGAGATTAAGGCTTTACTTAGGTTGTTTTAATTAATTTTTAAGGCTAAAACATCCTAAATTCATAACTAATTATATAAAAAATTTAAAAATATAAACTTTAACTCATTTTCAAGGTATTCTAAAGTATAATCTAGGAAAATTATTATTAATTTATTTTGAACAGTAATTTTGGCTTACTTAAGGTTTAATTAGTAACATAATTTGCTTAATTATCAATTAATTTAGCATCCAATTAATGTCAAATTTTTTGTGGATGTTTAGGGGAATGACCTTTGCCTCTCCTATTTTTTTGGGATTTTATTGGTTACTTAATTAGGGAAATCAATTGATTAAGCCCTAATCACTCTCTTAATTTAATTAGTGATAATTAGTGAATGAACAGTGGTTTAATTAATTATTTAATCATAATTACCTTTGTAGAATAGTAAGGGAACTTAGGGAGTGTGATTGGGATACTTTTCATAATTCATTTCCTAAGATTTCCTTCACTTTTTTGGAATTAACTTAATTAATGATTAATGAGGTAATTAATCGCTTAATTAATTAATTAATTTCCAAGACAAAAATTAGAGCCTTATGTAATGTCTGAATGACTTAAGGACTAAGGATTGAGGCTTTGTCCTTAATTCCTCTCCTTAAATTAATTTCATCATTTTAATCAAAATACAATGAAAGAAATCAACCCATTAATTAATAAGCATGATTTAACTCTATTTAAAATCCACCTCACATCTAAGCAACCTTTAATTAATCTTGGGTAGCTCTTTGGGTGTTCAATAACCCAAGGTGAGAGATAATGAAATTATGGTTAGCTTATATGCATGAGAAAATCATAAAAGTTATTAAGTGAGATCCCTTAAGTCTAACTAATCATTAATCATAAGCCAATTGCATTAGGCCCCTTTCATTTCTTAGGAGCATTGCAAATTTATTTATGTGATTGCATATCATATTCTTATTATTTAGTTAATTAACTTAAGGTGATATAGGTAAGGGTTAATTAATTCACTTAATTCATACCCTAACCTAATTAAAACATAAAATCAACCTAAATATTTTTCATTAAACCAAATTAATTCACACATGGGGAATTGGATTAGGGTTAGCAAACCTCTTTCATATTTCCTAAAGAAAATCAAACTCAAAGTTAAAAATGTCTTTAAAGAATTTTGGTTCATTTTCAATAGCCTTAGTTAATGTGATTGTCCTTAAGAATTAATTAGGGTGAATGAGATCATGTGCTTATATTCTTTTATTTACAATCATGCTAAATATTGCTTGACATGTGAAATCATGCATTCATTTCTTTTAAAACTAAATGAAATGGTTTTCTTTTTTTGTCAAATTGCATGTATTGACTTAAATTAAAATAGGTGTAGCTATTATCACAATTAAATCAAAAGCTATTTTTAAAAGCCCATAAATCAATTAAAATAATATGGAGTGATGTTAATTACAAATATCTATAAGTTTGCATGTGATAATCATATAAGGTATGTAATATGAAGTTCTCTTTCCTTACTTTATATGAATTTACATAGGATTTTCAAGTGTATAGTTCATTTGAAAAGAACGTAACATTTGCCCAAATCTACTCCTATGCATCCCCATGTTAACACTTAGGAAGAATTTTATATCACATATGTAAATCATGAAATCAAACCAAATATGACTTCTTGCATGACTTCTTATCCTTGTGGTTCTTTTTGTTCAGTCATATGCATCTGAGAAAAGTGGTATATTAATCTGGACACCCTGGGGCTGCAAGGCTTTAAGTAGCCCTAAGTAGGTCTTGTACCTTACGCCCTTAGTGTAAAAAATAATGGCATTGGGCTCACTTAAAACTCTTTATATATATATATATATATATATATATATATATATATATATATATATATATATATATATATATATATATATATATATCTTATACTCTCTTACTTCTATATAAAGTGGTATATTAGTGCGGACACCACAGCTGCAGGCTTTTAAGTAATACAAAAGTAGGTCTTTGTACTTTTAGTGTGAAAAATAATGGCCATATATATATATATATATATCTATATATATATATATATATATATACATATATATATGATATATATATATATATATATATATATATATATTCTTTTTGTTTTAAGAGGCCATTGAATTATTAATTAGTAGAATAAAATCCTCCCAAAAAATAGGTAGTAATTTGCACATCAAAGCCTCAATAGAATAAAGAATATGAAACAAAATTACAAGTAGACAAAATCAATGAACATATTTTACTAAAGAAATTTGAATTCTTCAACTTTATATATATATATATATATATATATGTATGATGTGGCCAATGAATAAGAATCACAAATTAAATAAATCAAACACAACTTTGAATGGGTTTTCCTATCCTTATAGTTGCTTATACATCTACATGTATCTAAGAAAAATGGTATATTACACCCAAGAGGATTTAAGTAAAGTACATCTTGTACCTTATGCCCTAGTGAAAAAAAATAAAGGATATACTCACTTAAAACTTTTGTGAATGTGTATCTAACTAATAGATGAAAATTTTCTCTTTTTCTATTAAAAAGACATGCATTCATAATTCAATCAAATGAAGTTTCTAAATTCCAAATACATTTCTTTGCATCCATCATTTAAGTGTGCTAAAACATACATTGTATGTATAGATATGCTTTGGATTTACTCATATACATGGTGTACAAGATGGAAAGAAATGAATGAATATGTGTTGTATGATAGTTATTCATTCTAATTAATCTTAAGATGCCTTCCTTATTGAATAAGGTTATTTTTGGTGAACTTAAACTTAGGGTTAATCAAAACATGTAATAAGCTATTCACTAAAGGATATTGGTTAATTAATTTGCTTTAGAAGTGACTTAAGGTAGGGATGAAAAAGGGGCATCCTCTCTTTCTTCTCTCTATAACACTTAGTTGTTTTGTGTAGGTCATATGACATAAAAGAAAATGCTTAGTAAAATCTTCAAATTAGCTAAATCACTTAAAGAGAAATCAACTCTTTATAAATTAAATCCTTCACACTTAGTAAATTATAATTCAAAGCAAGCAGGTATAATAAGCTTTAATTCATAGACATTAGACTAAGTCACCATTTCAAGCTTTATGTTAGGGCGGTGTATGATTTACTTTCCTTCTTTTTAAAGTAATTTTGTATTAGGATTAGGATAAGGGTTATGAGAAATTAGAATGAGCATTGGTTATAAGACCAAGTCTTATGTAACATGTGATACCTTTGGAGCAAGCACATCTAGATCAAGACAAAGGAAGAAAGAAATGGAGAAAATTAAATGAAAAGAAGAAAGAAGAAAGAAGAAAGAATGAAGAATTAAGAGTGAAGCCCCCCATCACAATCACCATTTGTAATAGAAATTATTCTTTCATTATACTGGGATGTATAAGAGTAGAGCTTGACTACCCACATTACTTTTGCTGCTTTTGATCAACCTCTTATTCTTTTTATATAAAATTATTTGATATTTTGTTTAGCTTGTGCATTAGAAAAAGCATGCCTCTTCATAGTTTATTTATGATTTGTTATTGTATGGCTGATGCATTAGGCTCCTAAGATAAAAATAAATTTTCTATTCCATTAAATAATTCATAAATAAAGTTTTAAAATAAATGACAACCTCATATAAAATCTTAGGTATTAATTCAAGATAATAAAATATTTAGCAACTCCTTAGTTGGATGTTGAATGTTTAATATTATGCATAACCATCTTGTTTCACTCTTGTTAAGAGAGGGCTTCCATGTTTGCCATATAAAAATGGGCTTAACCTTTAAGAGCCTATGATAGAAGAACACCTCTTTCTCTTTTGATTTGGCCCATAGTCAACTTCTCATTCTGCAGCCATACCCAAAGAGAGCCTCTCATTTGGGTGATCTAACGCAAGGATCCCACTCTATTTATTTCACCTGTTGAGGTGAGGTTGAGTTCCCCTACTCAACCTTCCACTTCAACTGTGGTAAGGAGGGTCTGGCAATGCAAAAATGTCTTGGTCGCTCCACCTTCATAGCAGCTTGAGGAAGAAAGGATAGGGGATACTGATATAATCCCCATGATAGTTGAGCCAATTAGGGAGTGCACCACACCAGCTCAGAGCATTCAATGCATACAATCTAAGGAGTTCTAGTGGTCTCATTCATGCAGGTTTTAGAATAGATGGTCAATCTTTAATTCTATAACTTGTGTCAAAATAAAGAGTCCTAAATTAAATAAATTATGATAAGAATTTGCATTAGATTAAGTCATTATTTATTTCCTACATGCTATAGTCTCTTAGGGAGTGAGTTTAAATACTTAGTTTCTTTTCTAAATAAATAATAGCCTAACTATCTTGCAAAGCATATGACTTACCTATGTGATTTTAAAACATAGGAGGAGTTAGCTGGCTTCCACTCCAGGTGGTAATAAGTTCAACAGTCGGGTGGTTTACTCTCTCTTATGGGGGTAAACCATACACCCATTTTTGCCTTAGATTTATGTTATGCTTTGGCCCTCACCAAAACTCCCTAGACTTAGAATATGAGGTTGTTGTTTCCTTTTCAGAGCTACAAGCATAAATCCTCACCTCTTAGGCTTTTCCACTATCTTGTATTGTGGAATTATAAGTCCTAGATTTCTAATAAAATTTCAACTCAAATAAATAAATCTCCTCAATTTCAAATATATAAATCCCAACCATAGGATAGATTGGAGTGCTCACTAGGTTTCCTAGTATCATGAGCACTCCCTACTCATCTCCTTTGGTTTTGATAATAACTCTCCCCTTTTTGATCCATCCCATTTGATCTTCTAAAATACAACCAATTTATTGATAGTCCTATCCTTGAATTCTTTGGAGAAAAAACTTCAATCAAAAGTATTCTTAAGGGATTCACTTTCCTTAAGATGTATTAACTATGGAGGCTTGCCTCCATAAGAACTTAATGAACCCGATTTAAATAAACCTTGTTTTTTTCTATATAAAATCAAAATCTTGGTATATTTGAAGAACCATCATGCATTAAGAGTCCTTATTAGGTGATTAGATTTATTGTGTGCTAGTGATTCTATTTCTCGAGATAGTATATTATTCCCTAATGTCATACCTGATCACCTCAATGAGTACATCCTAAGATCTGTGTGGTGTTCACATAAACACACACAACCAAAATAAAAAATAAACAACACACCTCCTTAGTGCTACTTAAAGCCTCGTATTCTCGGAATGTCCAAACTATATACTTGCCAACTTAAACAAATGTAAACATGGACATGAACCATGAAAACAAAATAATCCTTTAGTATCTTTAAATTATAACTAAATAAAAACTTTATTAAACATTTATATTAACAACATTAACTTAAATTTCACATTCTTATTCATCATTAGCTTATAGTTTTAAAAATAATTTAGAATTTATTAGTGATAATAGCCACACCATATAATAGTATTTATCCAACATGTGCAACTTAAATGTAATCATATTCTATTAATTTTCCTTTTTTTTTGAAAATATGAACATGCAAAATAAATGACATGCACATTTATAATGACAAAAAATAAGTAATTAAATATCACCACATAACATACTCAATTATATTAAGTCCTAAAGACAATCAAGCCAAATAAATATTACTTTAGACTAACCAAAGTTTTTATAAGATTTGATTTTGAAATTTGAGTTATTAAAACCTAAAAAAGGAGAGACGATACTTAGTATTTACCCTATCCCATGTTGGTAATTTGATATATTTAAAGAAAGAAATTAAATGGATTTAATTAGTTGATTAAGTTCGAACCATTAAGCACATCAATTTCATTACCCTTTCCTAAATTTCCTTAATTTAATTAACTACTTGATCATAAGCCTTCAATGATATGCTTTTAGAAAAGTAAAATTTTCAATGCACCTAAAGGAGGCTCATGATTAAGAGTTAATTAGATTAAAGAAGGAGAGAAACTAAGTTAAATACTCTTATGATTTTCCCAAATCAATGGGTTAATCATAATTTCTTTAATGACTTTATGTTATTAAACACATAAAGAGAAATTAGTGGATTATGTTTGAATTATATGAACCAATTATTAATTTTGTTTGATTTTTATTTTATCATTAATTTTCTTAGTTATTCCCTAATTCTCTCAAGAAAATACACTTAGAAAAATAATTAGGAAAGGAGGCCTAGTTATTTTTCCTCATTGTTCCCACTATCCACAATGATTAATTATTATTAATTATTTAATTCTTTTACTATTCACCAATTTTAATAATTATTTAATTGATTAAAGAGGGTAATTAGGATTGAAATTTCAAATTCTTTAAATTATATGTTAAATAATTCCAAGAAAATTATGGGAGGTAGCGGACATCACAAAGAAGTATCCCACTAAATTTAAAATTAATTTGGCAAAATTATAATATAAATATTCAAACATTTATTAAGCACTGCTCAATAGGCATAAATTAAGAATTTTATTTTTCTTAAATTCTCTATCGTCGAACCTTTCCAAAATGGGTTTATTTGTATTTTAGGATTTTTCTACAATTAGTTATGATTTTTTGAAGTTATGACCATTTAATTATATTTTTAAAGCCTAATAAACCCTTTAAATAGTCAATGCCATATGGATGCTGATGCAGCAATGCTTTCCACATAACATCGTGGTATTGGTCACTTAAATTATCTGATGCGATAACTATCTCAAAAGCGATGGACGGGATTTTATCTCGGCCTTCTGATCTCAGATCAGACATTCGAGATTAATCTTGTGATTTCAAAGGGATTAAATCAAATTTTTTATTGCGATTAATCAGGGGTCCTCCGTTCTAATCACACGAAATGGATGGTCGGTGATCTTTCATCCCACGAGTGCCGGAAGATGAATATCGTCCACCTTCCACCACCCGATCTAAGCTGTCCAAAGCTTGTTTAATGGTGAAATTGACTCCAAAATAATTAGGGAATGAATCTAAAAGGATCATACAATGAATATCATATGAAAACACGATTCACTTCAAAAGAGATCAACACTTAGGGGTGAAAGCTACTATTGCTAGATTTTTAACTTGCCGAAGATATAGACTGGCAGTCCACCGATAGAAAATAATAGCTTCATCTTGAAGAGATGAAGCCCTGTTGAGAAAATCATGAGCTACCTCCTTGCCAATTGCTCTGTGGGCCAAACATCATTGCAAAGCTTGCCAATGTTAATCTTGGGACATCTTCTAGTGGTTGAATCACCTGATGGAGGTGAAGGTGCAAGAAGAGTTAATTTAAGTTTGGTGGAGGTTTATAAAGTTTTGATGGATGGATCGAAGTTTTATGGAGCTAGTCTATAAAGGTGCAAAGGAGAGAAGGAGTGGAATGCTCTGTGCTCGATTTGAATTGATGGGGAGAATTATACTCTCCTCCTCAACAAAACCAAGGGTTGGGAATAATTCAGCCTTTGCCACCATCCATTGGGATAAAATGTAGCATGGGACCAGGTGGCTAGAGAGACGAGGAGGCTGAGGTGTACACATTTTAGGTGGACTAATGGATGCCCATGGGTGAACTCACCCTCTCTTGGCCAAAGTTTGAGCCCAACAGTTTGGGTTAGGTTGGGTCAGTGGTCCTCTTATCCAAGAAGAGCCAAAGCTAGCTATCATAGGGTAATGGGGTGGAGAACTCTTCCAAATGGGGATTTTGTCCCATTTGGGTAGCTTGATTCAATGGGTTTGACTCAAACTGGGTACACCATGGGTTGGGCCCACTTGGGTAGGCCAATGGTGACCTAAGGATTTGTTATGCTAAATTTGGTTTGAGCTAATTAATTTGGTTTTAGCTCAATTTGACTATTGACTGGGTCAGTTGTCTTGGGTGAGTTCAAGTGAATGAGTGCAATTGGTTTGATTCAATTTGGGTTAGATTTGGATTGGGCTCATATGGTTCAATTCGGGTCAAATGGGTCATGTTCACCAATTAGACCAAATTGGCCAAATTGGCTTGAGTAAGGTTTAGGTCTATGTTTAATTGATCATAGGTGATTTATTGGAATGGTTGATTTGCATTAATTTAGATTATGGAGTGATCTGGTCCAATTTGACCATTTAGGTTTGGGCTAACTGGGATAATTGGGTTAGGTTGACCAAATTGGGTTCAATTGAAGGTTGGATTATATTTAATATTGAATTGGTGGTTGGTTAGAAGCATTGGTATCAACCAACTGATCTAATATTTGATTTAGCTCAATTTATAAAATTGGGTCAACTTGGGTTAAAGGATCCAATTCGCTTGATTAGGTTCAATTGATTATAGTGGAGTGTTCAATAATGGCCTACAATCATTAATGAAAGGATTGGATGGCTTGGTTTGTTTCAATGGTAGTTTAATTGGAGTTTTGTTCAATTACACCTTTTTAGGTCAATTTGGGTCAAGTGACTTGGTCAAGCCAACTGGGACCAATTAGGGTTATGGATGGTTGTGATGCGTTCAATAATAAATTTAAAGTTGATTGGTGGCCTTCATTGTAATTGATTTGGGCTTAATTAAGTTTTATCTCATCTCAACCCTTTTTAGATGGGGTAACTGGTCCCTTCCTTTGGTTCCATTAGCTTGAATGCAAGTGTTAGGGTGGCTTGAAATAATCTAATCAATAGTTGAAGTGAATGAAAAAAAAAATCAAATTAGACTTAGTTCATTTGAATGGGTTCGAATTGAGTCAGAGGATTATGGTGGAGTTAACTTGGGTTAAGATCCAAGTTAATTGGCTTGGAGCTTGGATTAAGAAATTAAATTCAATTAAGGTTAATTGAATAGATTTGAGGTTGGTTTAGCTCTATCTACATGCGCTTATGTTTGGATGAGTGAATATGTATGAGTTTTGGTTTAGGCCGTAGGATAGGTGAAACCTATTTGTCCTAAGGTGGGGTCTAAGCTTAGGGTTATGCCCTCTAAGTCTCTAAACTTATATTTAATGTTCTCTTAATCACTAGAAGTGTCCTGACACTAAGAAAATCCAAGTGTCTAGAAGGTTCCTAGATCTAAGATGAAGAAGATTAATCCCTACTCCAAATATGAGGTCAACATAGTTAAATAATAATTTTAAATAATTTGCTATTTATTAATAGATGACAATCTTCACTCATTTTTTTCTTTAAAAAAAATTGTTGTCATATATATATGATCAAATGTTGCACACTTTTGCAGATTTGCCTTAAAAAGCAGCATTAAGAGGCATTGTCATAAATTTTTTACAATAGATTACATTTATATAAACTCATTATTTTTTTTATGCCTAGAAGAACAATCATTAACTTTAAAAAGCTATTGGTGAAAATAAAAATGAAAACTATCCCAAATTATATAAAGTTTATGAAGGCTATACACCCCTAGTTTATCATAGAGTGAGTAGTTTATAAGAAAATATTTAAAATCAGGTCATAATATAATTGTCAATGATAATGATAATGACAATGAATGTGAATTTTCATTATGATAAAGGTGTTAACCCCATTTTCCTCAAAATGATATTGCTTAGTGTATTATTTTAGGAGTGGCATAATCCATTGATGTTGAAGATTAATAAATTATAGGAAGATTTACATACATATCACACAATTTAATGCATTTACATATCTAACACTTAAAGTTAGATATTTACTTATCTAACACTTTTCTATGCTTAAAAAGGTGCATTTTTTCTTTTAAAAGGTGAGTGATGATGATATTTTAGATGTGATATTAAAGATTGGGGTATTATATATGTAAAAATTGAAGTTTATGTGTTAGATATAAAAATACATAAAAATTGTGTGGTATGTATGAAAATTCCTAAATTATATTAGGTTTAGCTAGCTTGGAGTTGAGTATTTTATCACAAGTTGAAAAGGATTTATTAAGAGTTTCCTACCATTATGAAGAATAAATTTTTTACCTCCACATAGGTGCCATAAGTCGAGTCAAGCTCACAAGTCTAATTCAACGGACTTCGGAAGCGACAGTGAGCAAATCGAGGCTCAAAATATACTGGACATCATCGAAAATGGTCGAAATGACCTTTGATCGATAAACGAACTTCACTGTCACATTTAGAACATCAAAATTGATCAAAATATAAATATTACAAAATCTAACGATCAATCAATTAAGCGGTCGAGCTATCAATGTGTCGACACGTATATCGGAGTCGAGAAGCTGCGATAATGTTCGAATAACCTTCGTTCGTGACACTGATTATCTTATTAGCTTCAAAATATTGAAAACTATCAATGAGATTTTTTACACTTAATTAGGACAAGTCTATGCTAATGTCGAATAATAGCGTGGCGGCATAAATCGGTGAGCGCCTTTGGATATCTAAATTAAAAACAACCACCGATCGACAAATAGACTTCGCCATCACATTCAGAACATCAAAACTAGTCATGATTTAAATACTGAACAACTTAATGATCAACTGATCAAGCACTCGAGTCGTCAACATGCTTGCACGTATATCAAAGTCAAGACGCACTGACATAAGCCAAATGACCTCCATCATAAAATTAATTATGTCGTTAGCTTCAAAACATCAAAAACTATCAAATGAGACTATCCGTGCTCAATTCGGATGAGTCTATGCCAATGTCAAATAATCAGTAGTGCAGCGTGCAAATCGAGGCTGAAATGCATAGAATGTCACCAAAATCAACTCAAATGACCTCTGATTGTTGAACGGACTTCATCATCACATTTAGAATGTCAAAATTGGTTAGGATATAATATTGCACAACCTGATGATCAACCGATCAAGCGATCGAGTCATAAGCGCCCTTGCACGTATATCGAGATTAGGAGGCACCGACGTAAGCCAAAATAACCTCCGTTCATGAAATTGATTATTCTGTTAGCTTCAAAACATTAAAATCTATCAAGTAAGACTATTTACACTCAATTCAGATGAGTTTGTGAGAAAATCGAGCAGTCGAAAGTGACGATGCGTATTTTGAGCTAAAATGGACTCAATTTGACATCGACTTGAACCAAATGGCCTCCGATTCCAAAACGGACTGCACCATTGCATTTGGAACATCAAAATTATCTTAAATTGATATATATATTGACTATGTGTATTTACTGGCATAAAATCCATATTAAAATTATTTAATCAATTTAAAATTTATTAAAAAATCCATAAATTATCCCCCATGCTCAACCGTTCCTACCCCCCGCCATTTTACTTTTCAATTTTTCTGATCAACCAAAAAAAGAGAGAAAAATGGAACGGTTCCTCTCTCCCTATTAGGCGTTCCTCCACGCAAACCTGCCATGATTACGTCCCATAGAACCTCCTAGCCTTCAAGCTTCTTCGCTTAAAAGGAAGAACATCGTCAAGAGTTGAATTCATCTTTTAGTTTCCAGCGTCGTACTCCTCGCTTTAGCCTTCCAATTTTTGCTTCACTACAATCAGGGGAAGAACATTGTCAAGAAGAGAATTCTTCTTTTCGATTTTTGTGGCCTTCTACTTTTAGCCTTCAATTTTATCATCGTCAGGGAAGAACATCATCGAGGTGAATTCTTCTTTCAATTTTTTGTCGCTTGCTTTATAGCCTTCCAATTTTGTCATGTCGGTGAACTTCATCAAGAGGTGAATTCTTCTTTCAATTTCCAATGTCGCACTCTTTGCATTACATTCTCAATTGCATACCTAACCCCGTTCCTTTGCCGAGCATTGCAGTGCACCAAAAATGCGTCAAAACATATGTGATCTGTGAATGTGAATATATATACATGCTTGTGTTTATTTGCATATTTGAAGACCTTGTTGTGCTCAAGATGGCATGACGAGATGAAAAATAGGTTGTGGTGTCGCAAGACACTGCTCACTATGCTTAAGAGGGTGTACTGAGTAAGCCAACACTCATTAGATGTCGCTCCCCCTAGATGAAATGCTGCGAAAATTTTGTCTACTTTTTTGACTTAGAAAAAAAAAGGGGAGGGGGGGGGATGATTATATATTGCATTGTATGTCTTCTTTTAGGTTTGAAGGCCTCATCGTGTTTAAGAGGGCACGACGAGATAAAAAACTACGATGTCACACCACTTGATCTCAGGCGTGTCAGTAAAGCCAAACACTCAGATGGAACCCCTACATGGGGATGATCTTGGACAAAATTTTGTTCAAATCTTTTGACTTAGAAAAAAAGAGAATGAAATGGCGGCTTAGAATCTTTGGGTAAGGAAACTTGCATTTAATTTTAAACTAAAAGCACCAAACAAAAAAGGGGGGAAATGTAAAATGAGATTTGACAAACATAAAAGTAAAATAAAATAAAAAGAAGGGTGAAAAGCACTTACAAAATTTATCTAAGCAAAGTTGAAAGCCTACTAAAGTTTCTAATTGCTCCCTTTCAAATGTCTTAACTCCAACCATTCAAATAAATGGAATAGAATAGGAGACTCGCTATTGGCTTTATTTATAGAAATTACAGGAGGTAGTGAGTGGGTTGCTTTCAAAAGAAAAAGAGGAGGGAAAATGAATGTAGGAGAGTTTAAAAGAAAAAGAAGGGAGAAAATGAATGAAGGAGAGTTCAAAAGAAAAAGAGGGGAAAATGAATGTAGGAGAGTTGAATAAAAGAGGGAGGGGGGGGACGAATGTAGGAGAGTTCGAATAAAAAGTGGGGGAAATTAAAATTACTTCAAGGAGTAAATCTTCTTGTTAAAATAACAAATTAAATTATCCTTTGAACCTATAACTCCAAAATGCCTTCTTTGCCACCGAATCTGCAACTCTTTATATAAGCAGACAGAATGAGATACTAAATCAAAATATATAAAAATAATAGGAATTCCTTCAACCAAAAATTAAGGAATTTCATTCTAATTATGATTTTCAAAATTAATGATTTCAAAGTAGCCAAGGACAGAGGCCTAATGAAAAGAAAATTTTAGAGGCCTGTGGTGATAGAAAATACTGAAGCTCCATCAAGAAAGTTGTCATCTCTTCTAGTAATTGGCCAGCAAGCCCAGTACGTTTCGTATGGTGAGCATCGAAGAGTGACACTTGGATCGCTTGTCCAAGAATCCACTGCCAGAAGGTCCCGGTGAAAGGATAAGAAAATATGGAGGCTAAGGCCCCGTAATGAAACTTTGAGTAATAGAAGAAGTGTGACATCTGATACATATACTCATAAATTTACCTCAAAATCAACTCATTAGAAGTGGATACCTAAAAGAAAGGATATCATTGATGAAAGATATGATTGTCAACACCCTAGAGAATCCTCTAGGGGATCATCATCGATCAGTTTTGCCTTTATAAGAGAAGATTGACGTTGATCGTGGTCCTTTAATAGAAGAAGTCGTTGCTCCGCACATTGAACCAGAGATCCACTAGAAACATCGATCAAAAATTCATGTGCAAGAAGAGAATAATGAAGAAGATTCTATGGAAGTGGAAGTTTTCTATATGGTCAGAGATATAGATGAATTCCTTGACCATCGACAACATAAATCCAAGAATCGAACTTTTGATGCTTATGAAGAAGATTCTTTATAGAAGCAAATAGAGGATGGATCTTTGATCTTTGCTGAAGAAGAAGAACAAGACCAAAATGAGAAAGAGATCATGGGTGTCGAAGCTTTCTATATGGTTAAACCAGGAAATGATCAGCCTGGTACATGCTTTTATAATCAGCATCATCGTATAGCCCTAGCAATAGCTGTCTCTACAAATGTACAAAGAGAAGGATAGTCAAGTTCTCCCCCTAAAAATGAGCAAGGAATAGAACATCAATAAGAACTAGAAGAGGAGGAAGAGCCTATACTGATTGATGCCATGGCGCTAGCTAGAGAGCAAAGAGAAATGCAGCATCAAATGGAGGTCAAAGATAAAAAGATTGCACAGCTTGGTACCAAAATGAATGATATGATGGTACAAATGAACATCAATATGGAGATGTTGCAGAAGAATATCAAATCAAGTGTAACACCTGTCTTGTCTGCTAATCAACAGTCAGCTAATAATACAACTTCTATACCACTAACTACTATAGTACCTCAAGCTCCTACAATACATGTTATGCTTGAAGCGAGGAACGAAGTTAACCCACTACCTCTCCAGCCAACAATTCAAAATCTGGCTAACACACCGGGAACTTTAACAACTGCTCAATTAGAAATAATAATCAATGAAAAGATAAAGGTAGTCATAGCCTCAGAGCAGGCTGAAAAGCTGGTGAGTAAGGGTCGCCCTTACCCAACTGAATATAACCAAGTGCCATATCCAAAAGATTACTCAGTACTGAAATTTAATACTTTCAGCGGGCTTGCTAATCCAAAGCAACATCTAGCCTAATTTAAGGCTACTTGTCGTAACACAAGAGGTAATGATGCATTGCTTTTACATTGATCGTTAGTAGCCGACTTTTGAATGGTACAATGAATGATTTAATTAAAATTTCTTTGAATTAGAGACTATATTTGTGAAGAGGTTCGGAGAAAAAAATCATCGACCTTGTCTTGTTGAAAAGGAGGAAAGATGAGGCAGTGACAAAATTCATAAGTCGTTGGCGCGACCTAAGTATGAAGTGCGAGTAAAAATTGGAAGAAGAACATGCGATCCAATTGCTAATGGGAAATATGGATGATAAAATGGCACCATTTCTATGCATGCCGTTGATTATAATATTCCAGGACTTGCTCGATAGGGTGGCTAAATTTCAAAAGTTGAACCGCCCTAAGTTTGAAGTCTATGTAGATTAAGCAAAGAGAAATAAACCTTCAGACTCAAGAAGAAATGAAATTTATGCTGTTTCCTATAGCTTAAATGGCGAAAAGTCAATATGGATAAAGAAAAGCAATTGATGTACAATGATGATAAGGGTAAAAAGCTAGTTTATTCTAATCCACAGCTAAAATTGGTATTAAGAATAATGATAAACCTTAGACTTTTTCAAGTGATGGGGAGCAT